>JAAAKM020003933.1:0-12089 GCA_010016025.2 Alatinidae sp. Z8VKAUB7J3 | reverse complement strand
ACGAAACGTCGTAGGCTGGAACGACGTTGGCGCCAGTCAAATCAGGAAATAGATAAAAGTCTCTATCTTCAGCAGTGCGCAATAGTAAATAAACTCATCTTTGATACTAAAATGAAACATTATTCGTCAATGATACAGGAAATCATTCTGATCAGAAGGATTTTTTTCGTAACATTAGTAAAGTCCTAAATCGTAGGCCAACAGTGCAATATCCCTCATGTATGTCAACAAATGAATTGGTAAGCAACTTGCTGACTTTTTCACTGATAAAGTGAACAAAATTCGATGAAGTTTTCCTGATGATGATGATACTGGTAGCTATGGCGACGCGGAACATTGCTTATCTGACTTCAGTAAGTTCACTCCTGTCGCGTCGGATGATATGTCAGTTCTTGCTAGATCCTTGGCAAAAAAGTCATGTGCATTGGATCCAATCCCAGGATCTGTTCTAGCCAGATGCTTGGATGTTCTTTAACCGCTTATTACTACTATGGTTAACCTATCTTTAACGAACTCGCACGTATCAGAAAAGATAAAGGAGGCAGCCCTTGCTCCCTTACTGAAAAAGTCATCTTTAGATTTTGAAATATACGAAAACTTCAGACCCGTGTCGAATTTAACTTTTATGTCAAATGCAATGAGAGAAGGTTCCGCAATAATGTAAATCAGTCAGCATACAAGCAGTATCACAGTACTGAGACTGCTCTCTTAAAGTTAAAAAATGATATACTGCGTGCTATTGATAATCAAGAGACAGTCGTCCTACTCCTATTAGACTTGTCTTCGGCATTCGATACTGTTGACCATGGAATTCTTCTTGACAGACTATCAACTAGGTTTGGAATAAAGGGAGACGCACTGAAGTGGATACGACCTTATCTCTGCGGCCGGAAGCAATTTTTCTACATTAACGGCGTAAAATCCTCGATGAGAAAGCTAGAGTCGGGGGTACCTCAAGGATCGGTCCTCGGTCCCCTCCTATACCTACTCTACACAGCTCCTATAAGTGAAATCTTCAAAAAGTACAATATGTCGTATCATTTATATGCTGATGATGTACAGCTACACGTCTCATTCCAACGTCCCGCTTCGCATAATACAGACGCTGCTATTTAACAGATTCAAACATGTGTATCTACGCTTGAAAGTTGCATGCTTAAGAATAAACTTAAGCTGAATAAAGATAAAACAGAGATACTTCTCCTAACCTCTAAATTTAGATCACAACCTACTTTGAAATTTATTAATATTGGAGATACTATATGTCCAAGCAGTTCGGTCAGAAACATTGGGGGCATTTTTGAAAGACATATTTCAATGTCGGAGCACATTAACTACCTCTGCAAATCCTTATTCTGCAAGCTCAGATCCAAAGAGAGGATCACAAAAAGTATCTCTCTATAGAATCCGTCAACAAACTTGTCGATGCTTTTGTGACGTCAAAATTTGACAACTGTAGTTCCCTGTTGTATGGAACCAATAAAAGTTTGATAAAGAGGCTACAACATGTTCAGAACTCCGCAGCCCGACTAGTGGCTTTAACTAGGATGTATGAGCATGTAACTCCCGTTCTGAAATGACTTCATTGGCTACCTGTCGAACAGCGTATTGTTTTTAAAATGTTGGTGATAACTTGTAAAGCCCTGTACCTCAAATGGCCCGAATACGTAAAGTTTATGATCTTTCGATACGAACCATCTAGAGCTTTAAGACCTGGAACTCAAAATCAACTTATCGTATCAGCGTCGAATGCGAAACGGCACGGTGATAAAGCTTTCAGAGTAGCTGCGCTCAAATTATGGAATGCACTACCTTGGCATATTACAGCTGCCAAAAACCCAAACAGTTTTAAAAAACTATTAAAGACACATCTTTTCAATAATGCGTTTTACGTTTTTAACTCTATTTCAGTTTTAACTAATTTTACTTCTCTAGATATATTGTAACTTTTAAATGTATGTCTTATTACTTGTAAAGTGCGTAGAAACAACGCAATAGGCGCTATATAAGCTCTCAAATTTTTGTTATTACTATAAGAGAGGACAGAGGAGGGAACAGGATTCCTTCCTTCATTCCTTCCGTCATTCATTTTTTCGTTCATTTATTCATTCGTTCATTTTTCATTCTTCCATTCCAAAGAGGATCTCACATAATATATAGGAGCTGTTTGTAACAAGGGGTGTGAACTTGCTGATTTTCATAGACTTTATGTTGAAGTATATTGAATCAAGTTGGCTTGTGTCCCATGCAAGTAAGTGGTGCTGGATCAGTGGTACTTTTACCTTTAAGAGGTGAAACTTCACATTGCTTCCATTGCATGACCCTAAAGTAGAAAGGATCATTTAACATCAAGTAAACCTCTTACCAATTGGATGCGGAATACTCACAGTCAGGGGTTCCAGTGACTATCAAGAAACCACAATATAGCTTTTTATCGACCACTGCCAATAGTATCTCCTACCTACGTTTGTAGAATAGAGACATTCGATAATTCTAGTAGTGATAAAGACATTCCTAACCTCCGATTTCTTTTGAAGATTCTGTGGGTATTCAACTTGTTAGGACTCGTTAATTTCGTAAACACTAGCCAGTTTGATATAGAATCTCTCCCTTCGGATAGCAAAGGTACGCTAGACAGTGTATTCAGGGATGTGTCATTAGTATATGCACCGTTGCTCTGGTGTGGGTTTGTGTTACAGATAAAAGGAAAGGAAAGGAAAGTAATTGTCGTCTACTCTCTTGCACGTAACTTAAATGAGCACAACCAAACGTGAATGGCTCGAAATAGTGATGACAGGATACATCACCTTTCCTTCAATTTCTAGTATATGGATGGAAACTAAAGCATGAAGCTTAAGTAGGCTCCAATTCCCAACAAATTTATTCCTGGGGTGGGGGGCGGGTATTTTTATGGGTTTATTTGGCAATACAATCTCAATACCAGCTTGCTGTCCATACAGCACCATTTACTTAACTATTTTTTTAAACGGTAATGGTCAGGATTCCCCAGATCTGTCATAGATGATTCAGCGCATCTAACAACATAGCACACATAAAGCTTCTAGAAGTTACTCGTTCCTTGGTAAATAACCCTTACTCAACTTATCCCTAGAACGATATCTCTAATTTTACGTCTCTGTTGAGTTTGTCCTGAAAATATAATACCCATCGAAATATTCAAGTTGAAGAATTTTTATTTAAAATTTTATATTATTGGCTAGGAGTATGCCCTTTAAGTGATCCTGAACTTTGACGTGCATGCTCTGTTAAGTAATGAAATTTCCATTGAAACCATTTAGGAATTTTTTTCTGTGAATTATGGATGCCCTATTTTCTTAATATTTACTCTGATTAGGACCTTTATAACTTTCTTGACTTGGAACATCAAAGAACAGAAACAAATGCTTGTAACAGCATAGGACAATGGTTTTCCATGATTTTTAATTCAATCTGATATTTTGATTCATTCTTATCGCCAAGGAGTGAAAGCAAATCATCGATTCTAGATCTATAATTTGATTTGTTCTTTTAGTTTAAAAACAGTATAATAAATGTATTATATTTGCAACTTTGATATTGGCGGAGAATATGTGTGTACTAAAAGCGTAAGAGTTCTAAAATGCAGGTTTGTTTACGGTCTAATAACTAACACCATACCAATGCATTAAGACCGATTCATAGATATGTCACATGATTGTGGCGAAAAGGATCTGTTAGCCTCTTCAAAATTCGATAGGGAGTTTTACTGACCTTCAAATTTCGACTAAGTGTAAGTTTACTATCAATTTTATGTAGATTGAATGTCCAGAGAAACAAAGTCCTTGTCAAAGGGTCTCCCTCTAAGTTATGAAGGACCCACCCTGATTTTTCGTACCTGTATTGTTTGCCAGCTAAGTACTTTTGAATACTTTCTCTACCTAAAAGGTTCGGATTATTATTTACCATCTTAATTAAAACATATCCCGCAACTTTCTTGTAGAATTGGGACAAATTGTTTCCCGTTGTTGAAATTTTAAAACTTGCGCCTCCTTTTCCTCATAGCAGATACAAAGTCAATGATTTTTTTTGCTGTTATATCACAGTTGTAATGAAAACATTTGCTATTAGTTGGCCTTCTCGGAGGACACGGAGACAAGAATATTTACTGCCAAATTTTATACGCTTTGGTTATTTTCAAGAGACTCTACTGGTTATTATGCTAGGCACTTAAAGTTCCACATGGTTTAGCCTGCGTTCAAGACCCAAACAAACATTTGCGTTAGAGTCGACGAGTCAGAGAGCAAATTGTCGTCCAGGTTTTTAAAGACAGGATACTTGCACGTGATATTGTTTACAATGTGCCTTTGTTGATGCCACTGTGGAAGCCCGGCACATGGGAGGATGGCAACGTTTTAATCAATGGACTCTGGTTAAATCAAACGAGCTTTGTTTCGTGACTGTTCGCTAATATAACCTGCGAGCACTATTTAAAAGAATTTTGGCCGACACTTTGCGATCTGACTCGCAGACAGAACAAGTTTGTTGAAGTTTGCAACGCAAGCTACACATTGCCACGCTTCGTATAACAAGACAGTATGACAGAACTGAGTTTCATTGCACAACTTTATTGATAGAGCTTTGCCAGTATGCTAATGTCTGGTAAGGCAAAACCTCTTAAATCAAATGTTTTAAGTTAAGTGATGGCCGGCAAATTGGTATTTCTTTGATGCTTGCTGTACAAGCGTTTTCTCAGAAATATTGACACGTAGTGTGGTTGCCGATGTTTTATAGTTTTGTTACGTTGTAATTTTCACAAATTGGATGGTTAATGTTTATTCCGAGAGGAAACATTGGCAAAGGTAAGATATTACTCAAGTGTTGTCTAATTTTATATCATCGGTAGGCAGAAAAAATGTCAACTCTGTAAGGTGTTATAAAATCAACACCATTCAATTGGCACTGGACCTTCACAATTACCGATAATCTTCTCTTGCTAGCCTAGTACATAGAAATCACTATTTGTTGTCTATTGTAAAGATTTTCTAATTTCATTTCGTGTGCTTGGATGTCTCACATTCTGATACTACATCGCTATAAATAAGGCAGATAGTTTTGTTTGCTAATCGCGCATTGTTAGATTATATAATGTCGCATTATAGTATTAAAACAAGTTGTAGAAGTGACGTCTAGTTTAAAAAGTTGAGTCTGTTATTGAGAATCTTTTTCAAGCATTTGATTAAGGCCTCGTCTAAAGGTGCAGTGTTCATTATTTGGCGTAATCCTGAATATCGAAATTTAGGCCCATAGCCTTTTATCCTTGGAGCAACTCATCGGAGTAAGGCTTCTTTTCCAGATAGTCCCAATCGCATCCCTCAATAGAATCGATGGATTCTTTATGATATTGAATGTTCACATACATCAGGGTGCAGAAAACCGGGGAACGTGGGTACGCTGTTCCCTCGAAGCGCGCTTAAGTCAAGCGAAGCGTGACCTCAAGCCATATGAGTCATAAATCAAAGAATTGAGATTGAAATATGGCTGTTAAGATATAGATATATTTCCGGATCTTTCAGCATTCATGTATTATAAATTACACAACAAACGTCGATCATTCTGTTTGATTTAATTAATTTTCAAAAGTGTTTCAGACGCTGTTTTGTGAGATTGGTCCCCTTTGTATAGGAAGCACGATGTTTGAGATTGATGAACTGACATTTTTGCTGTTCTAAATCAATATTCGTACTACAAACACTAAGGAGCGGAACCAGTAAGAACTCCCTGAATTTTTATATCATTGTAGGTACAATACACTTGATTATGCAACAATCCAAATTCATTACCTCACAGGAATATTTGCCGTTATTTTCCGCGCTACCTCGACGTTTTCAGTTTTTTGCCACCCTGACTTACATTACACATTTTTTGTTAGTTTTTCCTTATAAATGCATTTATATTAGCCACAAGTATGCCAAGCGTGTACCGTTTTATACACTAAAACAAAAAAGTATCCGAAAAATATTTGCTAAAATATCTTTATACGGGGAATTCGAAGGCAATGGAAGTAAGGGCTTGATTGACTGATGTCACATTAGAATATTACAAACTGGACTAAATCCCGATACAGAAGATCAATAATAATCTAAAATACAAGTTATGTTACAAAATGCAACAGTTCTATTACCTTTAAAAGTCTGCAGAATTTACATTCTAACGTTTGATAGCAATGGCATTAACTTTAGTTACAGCATCTACGTTTCGGTGTTAATGTAGCTGCAATTTTCCCAATTGAATTTTTTCTCTTGACGTGTTTGTTTCAGTTGGTACAAAACTAAATCTTGTAAGCCGTAGGTGAACTAAAGCTGCTTGATAGAGTGACAAGCTGTCTACTAATACGTCTTCACAAGGTAATGCCTTGCTGATCCTACTGCACCAAGGAGACGTTGTCCACACCACTATCAACTATCGACAGGACCAAGTGGCTGCCTTCATGGCATGTACTCTGATATGTATCCCAAATGTAAAATGATTATTTATGGAAAAAAAAATTAGTCTTATATCTATAAAGAAGGTCAGGCCTTCTGAAAACGGGGACTAATAATAACCCAATCTTATTTATAATCACTTTTAAGCAGAAAGAAATACAAATATCCTATTTTGCTTAGAATTTTCTTTATTCGCCTTTCATAGTAATGTTATAGTAACAGCCTGACGTTTTTATTTCCTACTAGATAATGGAAAGGGTGATCGCACGTGGCGCTTCTATGTACTTATTGGTGCTTGTTATGTTTTCGTGGACAGTTGAGTTTACAAATGCAAGGTTTGGAACGGCTGGAACGCTCAGATCCATTGGACGAAGGATGATGAGCATTGACTACGATTCACTTAATTTAGCACAAGTAGGACCACAATTCAGTGAATATACGGTTGGAGCAGGTTTGTTTGCTTTTCGTTCTGGTGTGATCTCAAGCATCTGCCAGCTAGATCGAGGTGAAAAAGAGGCTGCTATGGAAACACTAAGAGTTACCATTGCGTCTCTTACATTGGACACAACGCAAACGTTTGGCTTACCTATCATGTCAGAACTCATTGATAAAATTGTTAACAAATATGGTGCACGATTTCCACGGACAGTTCGTGGCCTCAGAAGTTACAATCTTATGCTTGGTGATTCTATTTTAAACCAAGCAAACAATGTTGCTGCTCCTGGATTAGTCGATCAGACCACTGATGTACTAGATGAATTGGACACTTTAAAGAATCGTATGAAAACTGACTTTGCCAACGAAGTAAACTCATTCCTGCAATCTTCACAAGCTCACAATGATCTTGTTACTTCACTTCAAAATGCAAAATCATGGGCTAAAGTCGCAAAGTGGGCTGATTTCTTACTTGGTCCGATATTCGATGCAGCAAACATTGCTTTTACAGGATGGCAACTACATCAGGCTGTCCAAGCAGGAGACCAGCTTGCAATTGCAAGTGGAAGTCTTGGAATTGTAAGCAGTGTTGTTGGTGTTGGGGCATTTCTTGTCGGTAGTTTGGCAACAGCTGGTAGTATCCTGGCAGCAACAGCAGGACCAATTGGGATTATCATAGGGTGTGTCCTGTCACTTGCTGCACTGATCATTGATGTAATTAATCGTTACAACCCGGAGCAAACGATAAACCATCACTTAGAATTAGTGAAAAGTTTAACTGCATCGTCTAAAGATATGTTAGGTGGTGCTCATCAGCGAATACTGGAGAAGGCGACTTCTAACGGCGTGTATGCAGGGTTCAACACACTCTATGAAATCAACCAAGCAATGTTGGTTAAGGCAAGCATAAGTGATCCATGGAACACCGTCAAAGGGTTTAATAATTTAGAACAAAATCAACTGGAGTTCAGGCCAAATCTTGTCAGGGAAGAAGGTGACTTTTTGGTTGTAGGAGAAATGCGTGTTTTTGATAAGAAATACTACCAAAATTGGGCATTTAAACCAGAGGGTAGAGAGGAAATTGGCTACAGTTACTATGGGAAGGCCATCCTAGAGGAAGAAGGGGGTATCTCCGTTCGTTTGAGTACTGATATGGTGACGAATAAAGAGAGTAATATGTGGTTTTGGTTGAATGGTGTTAAGGTTACAACTTATAATCCAGGAGACGAAGAGAAGGAAGCTGATGATAATGTCAATATCGGAGATTTCAGATCACTGTGGATGTCCTCAGGGAGAATGGTTGAGGTCAATACGGGAGGTGGCAATGACTTAATTCAGATTACAGGTATCATTTGTGCAAAGGAACAACAACAAAGGTTAGAAGGACAATGTATGATTGCAAGGATGGGCACCGGTTATGATATGATCTCATTTGAAGGATTGGACACAAGAGAGGAAAAGCTAGAGTGGTTTCTTTCGAACAATGATTTATCTCAAAAAAAGCTGGTCATTGGGATTTCGTTTGACATGGTGAACTTTTGGCTTAAGTACAGAATAAGGGGAAGTGGTAACACGGTTGATGAGGTTAGATTCGGGGGAACAAATTCTGTAGAGGGATTTATAGGGTCGCCTCTGGATGATGTTATAAAATTTGGTGATGACAACGAGTACAGTATCAAGCAGTCGTCTGGTGATAACGTATACGAGTATCATATCTCATCAAGCGGAGAAAGAAAACAAATTTTTATCGAGGACAATTCGGACACTCCAGGACACCTAGTTATACACAAAGAGGGGCTTCAATGGAAAAATGTTGTCTTTTGCCATAGCACTAACATGATTCTTGTGCTATTAGGTGGAAGTAGTACGGGAAGAATTATGCTAAAGCGTTGTAAACCTGGACTTGAAAACTTTCGAGTTACCATTGCCAACAATAACACGAAAGTTATATCTGAAATAACAACGTTTGGGCCTGATACCGCTGTCTTACTTCCCTTTGTGCCGTATCCTTATCAGTTCAATAAGAACCTTATTGCAACACTTCCTACATCAGCTTATGTGGAGCTTTTGCTACCATCTGGAGATTTTCCTGTTCCAAGAGAAACTTATACAATGAAGTTTGAACATTCTAATAATATGCTGATGATATCTGAAGAGCTTCTTGATTCCCTTCGTAATAATGTTTATGATCTGAAAGCTTACAGGAGAGGGCGAGCGGACGCTGATGGAAGATGGGGTATCTGGCTAAGGAAACCAAACATCAGAGGAGGTTGGAGGATTATTACTGCAGAAAGTGCTTCTTTTGTTCTGGGGACCCCAGGATCATATCAGTTGATTAGCTCCTTGGATAGAGAAGAACGAAATGTAATTGATATTTATGAAGAGTACCGAGTGATCATGCAGGAGGCTGTTTTTGACGGGACGGGGAGCGTTTACGGGAGGCCAGAATCAGAGCGACTGGTTATGAAGCTTCCAACAAGGTGGTGGACGCGTGATCCTCCTGATGAGTACATGATAGACCTGAAAGGACCAGAACAACCAACAGAAACAACAAGGAATGAACTTGTGCTTGACGACAGATTGATATATTCATACTACAAGAATAATTTGTGGCACTACATGATTATGGAGTTGGAGAGATCATCTCTACGTGATGACTGGCATCTGAAGATCTATTCCAACTGGTCGATAGGCAAGATACTTTGCTTAAATATCACACTAAAAGGTGTTCATGTCATAATTGGTGGTCCCGAGCATCAATGGCAGCTCATCCTTAACTTGTATGAGAGTTCAGAGCTATCTCACAATCTCAATCATCTAATGATGGATACTGTAGGATCTCATTATTTTGCTTCTTAGAGTAAAATTAAATCAGTGGTGGGTCCAGCACTTGATTGGAGAGAGGGACAACTTCAAGGGAGTCGATTTCAGCACTGGACAGGATTGATTACATGGATACTCCTCTGCCGTACTCTCTCAGTTGCCCATAACTACATCTTACTGTCACTATAGAGCATTCTCAAACTCACGTAACTACTCAACCCGCCTAACTTTACTCAGAATGACAAAGCCAGAATTTATGGTCCTTGATAGGATAGCGCGGCCTAGTTTGGGAGGAAACTGTCGATTGATAGATCCATTAATGTTCTTAATATTGTTTGCAAGAATAATATTTAGACAATTCCACTATTTGGATCAGACTACCGTAGACCCGAAAAACTTGTATTTAGGAATTAAAAAATGCAATTACAAATTTAAATCTTTTGAATAACGATATTTTAATATTGATCTATTCTCTTTCCTCTACTACATTTCCGGTCCTCGGCTACAGAGAAGTTCAAAAAACTGCGGGCGCTGATAAAGAGAGAGGATTCGAGGGATCACCCCCACCCCTTATCCTTTAGGCACCAATCACTCAATGTGTCATTTCTCAACTATGTACATCAAATTTGTGGTCTTGCAGTGCTCTCAAAAGTTAGGAAAATGCATCTCGGAATACAAAAAATTTTACAATTTTTGAGGTATTACGCTAGAACCCCTTAGGGCTCGCGTGCAGCACCAATGTTGAGGGCTTCCCGGCAAATAATGTACCAGTCCTCTCACTCTAATTTATCTCTGGATCCACCTCTGATATAAGTATGGTATATGTTTAGAGTTGGAGTGTCTGGTTCTGATCATTTCTTGTTTCGTTTAGAAAAAATTACCTATATAAAGATAACGAAATACGACGTTAGCAAATACCTTGACGTGATTGGATGATGACATCGGATGAAAAGCTCAATGGTGAAAACGTAGGATCACGAGGAATTGCACCCCGTCCTTCAGTGTTGCAACGTGATGTGCTACCCATTAAACCACGGTCCCTTACCATTGAGGTAGAGAAATTTGAAATGTCATTTGTTCGATTGACGTCACTACAACCTCTTCCTAACCAGAGAACTTCAACCTAAGATCCCTGCCCTAACGGACTCTATCTGTGGCAGTGTTTTGCAAAGCTGTGGACCTAATTCCTTCCTTACCTATTCCAGGCTCTACTAGTTCATCCTACCTAAGATTATGCGAAAATTAAACGATGATATAGATACATTAATATCATCTCCATTTAATTTCGCCCTCAAATAATATAAAGTTAAACTAATAGACATCCACACTAAAGGTTTGGAAAGTGTTCGAGTCGGAGGTAAATAGATTAAGTAGTATATTAAACACTCACTACCCTCCAAAAAGTATTGAACGCTAGTAACAAATATTGTCAACTCAAAATATAACAAATATCAGCAACATTTATTTCGAATGTGAAAACATAGAAGAGTGAGGTTTTGATAAAAATTAAATAAATACAATGGCTTTTCGTTTGAGTTGAGAATATTCTGTTTTACTCTGTGGTCACTAATGAACGGGAACGGATGGAATAAACGGGGGATCCGTGGAAACAATTTCAAAAATTAATAGACGGAGGGCGTGGAATAAATTTTTAGAAAATAATTTTTGATAGTTGTAAAATGAAAATAAAACAGAAAAAAATATCAACATAAGGCACCCTTTAGGCTCACAAATATTTATATTACTTAAATAAATTGGTGAAAATATTTCTTTTTACATCATCAAAATCAAAGTTGATTTTCCCAAATTAATAAATAGGGAGTTCTGGTAAGCTCCAGGGAGGATGGCAAAATTCCAAAAATTAAAACGCACCCCCAGAGACAAAAGAGTACATGGAAATGTGTAGAAATTTTGCCTTTTACCAGACGTGCCTAAAATCAGACTGCGGACACAAGCGTAGACTACATGGTAAATATCAGGAAAAACAAGGGCAAAAAATTCTGAGAAATTACAAAAAAGTACGTTCATTTTCTTTTATAGCCTTTAACCCTATCTTACATGGGGGGCCTAGTAGGGCCGCGGCTACACATTTCAGCTCATAACTTTTTAAAGCCTGGCCCGATTGACACGAAATTTGGTGACTGTTCCTAAAATTTACTGGGAAGTCTTATGATGAATAAATTTTTTCAAAATTTTCTTGAAATTTTGCGATATTGGCGTTTTGTTGACCTATAGTGCAGTTTTTTGCCTTTCTGTTTTGTTACTTTTCTTTGAAAAACATGATTGTTATATTTTTAAACTTAGATTTTCTTTCCTAAATTTGTACTGACAATTTCGTATTCTCAAAATTTGAAGTGACAAATGCAAATT
>JAAAKM020003930.1:1584-12092 GCA_010016025.2 Alatinidae sp. Z8VKAUB7J3 | reverse complement strand
CGTCTACTTCCCGTAAGCATAACCTTTTAATAGATTTGCGTATTTGTTTTCAGTTAAAAGAAGAAGGAATTGATAATGTATAGTAGTCGTAAACTCGAATTGTCGCCGTACTTCTATCAGTCTGTATCTAAACAGAGGTTTAGTGTAAAACATTTTGCTGACTGTTTGAATGTGTTATGTATTCTGCAGAGGCACTGATGTCATTACCAGCAGCTCTCAATTTAGCAAAAAAGAGCCTCTCTTTGTTGGCACCGGCTATTTCTTTTTTAGCAAAAGGGGAATACCACTAAGGAGTTAAATGATATTTAACATTTTGCCCGTAGAAACTGCGTGCTTTGCAGTTTTAGTATACATGCACTAGCAATAGGTTAGCAGAAAATCCCCCCTCCCCCCCACCGGGGCTAAAAATTGAGCCCGTTTGTACACCCAATGATCGAAATGGCTCAACTTGACTCGACTCGGCTAGATTTGGCTCGATAATATCTAGTTGAAAGTCGAGCCCGTTTGTACAGGGCTTAACTATGTAATTCTATCCAAATGAATCAGTTTCTGGGTAATGTCTCCCGGTGATGCGGAGAGTAATTCTCCCAGTGATGCAATAGATAACGACTGCGTACTTCCTTAAATAATTGCATAAATCGTGGAGGTGGCACACGATAATCAATAATAGTTAATTGTAAGTGAAGGAAAGACTTTGGAGAAGAAACATGGAATAGAATAGAGAGAAATAGTTATGCAGGAGGGAGATCTAATAAGCGTTTATAGATATAAAATACATAGTGGCAATCCCTAATAAAATGAATTGTCTATTATCTGTTTCAGGAGAACAACTGTGCGTAATTTGAGGATAAGAGAAGATACTGCTAAGGTAAGGCATATCCGCTCAATCGTATTTGCTAAATACTGGAATCGTCTATCTTTCTCATGAAAAGAGAGATCACTTCATGTTTCCCCCTGATGAATTTAGCTCAGGTACCTCTTTTGTGGTAGTCACAGAGTACGATTTCCTGTTGCATCATAATCCTATTTAGAGGCATGCAGTCAGATGTCATTAATGTCATTATGATTGTTTGTACTTAAAGCTAAAAGAGTAATGATACATTCAGGAATGCGTAAGGGAACTTTACTATCAAATGCCCTTTCCCATCTGTTTTTCTTGAAATGACTTAAACGGTTTTTTCTTTATATTGTAGTATTTGTACAATCTTGATCCTAACTCTGCCTATTATGATCCCAAAACTCGTTCAATGAGGGAGAATCCACTGAAGGGACACGACAAAGGAAGAGCGTAAGTAAAGGAAATTGTCTATTGAATCGACAGCATGTTTTTTGTATGTACAAAACGAAGATTTATAGGGTATATGTACCTTGTAATATTTGCCTTTAAACCCAAGTGGTTTAATATGACGAGTATAATTCTGAAACATTGTTGTACGCAACACTAATTTTGCGGTCTGAAAGAAAATGTAAGTGCCGGGAAATAAGAGAGGAATTGTTCTAAAGTTGAGTTCATTCATTTTTTGTTGTCCGTCCCGGTTAAAATGCCTATGCTCCAATTTGTCGTCGAATTTCGTTCCCTACGACATTTATGAAGTTCAGTTTTCACAAACTGCATTTCTGCATTCCAAGTACTCGCATAAGAAATGTTTAGTTCACTCTCTCTGTCACATTTTTCAATTTGTTTTGCTTTGAGTTCCTAGCTCTTCATGTTGTCGGTGATCTTCACATGATAAACTTTGCAATTTATTTGTTTATGCTTCTGACTATTGCTAAATTATACTCTTGTCAGGCCAAATTTATGCCCTTTCTTCACTACTTCACTCTCATATGCTTACGGCAACTTTTGTCTTTTTAATGAGATTAACGCATATGTAATACAATAGAAAATGGTTGAAGTATCTGGATTTATTTTACTTATTTTCACGTTTTCCATTTCCCGAGTACAACGAGAGCGATTTATGATAAAATCACTAGTTTACTCGGAGAATCAGCAGACTATAATCAGTAGAAACTTTGACGGTAATGAGTATCCAGTCTTTTTGTTTTCCAAACGTGACGTCTTTGTTTACAGGGACAGGACTAATGCACAGACGTTTTGAATTGCGTGCTTTGAGTTAAACAAAATATATGATTTGTTATTATTGTTGCAGCATTAATTATGGTGGTGATAACTGGGTTCGATCGACCGGTGATGTCAGAGATATGGCTAATACTCAATGTAAGCAACAACTTTTTCTGGATTGCTCTTGAAGAACATTTATCGCAGATATTTCGCAGATTATCAAAGAACAATGAGAGACACAAACCCGTACTTAAAAATTGTGAGATGTTGTACGTATCCCTGAACAGAACTGTAAAAATTACCATATTGGATCCATCTCTAATGTTTCCTGGTATTAGAAATGATTTTTTCATTATTCTTTGGGCTAGGCAATTTTTTCTGCCTTGCACTTAAGCTATGTTAAATAGACAGGTCCATTTTATCCATTGTTTAAGAGATCGCAAAGCCTCTTTCCTTACCTCTTTACGAAATGTAGTATCATGCTTAACTGAATTATGTGGTAACGTTTCTCAATTTAATGATTCGGATTTGCGTAGAGTCTCATTATCCTTGCAGCTATAGTATACGCCGTCATCTGCCTGAATTTTAATAAATGTAGCTCTTACATTTTTTAATGTGGTTTTAGCTTTCAAATTACACTATTTCACTGTGTTTTAGAACGGAAGGAAGTAGACCTAGCTACTAAAATGTGCTTGTTTTATTATATCCTGTTTTCTTTGTAGAAACTGATGACGCGCAGTCTGTGATTATGGATGACTCAAATTTGCTAATTGTAAATTTTTGCCTCTGTTGCCAGTGTTCGCCTGGGAAGCTTATGAAAAGGGAGCTGACGTACATTTACAAGCTGACCCAACAAAACTGGAATTACTGCATAAAGAATTCAAGGTGAAAAAGGATTCGTTCAAAAGGGAACAGAAAGATGGGATTTTAGATAAGGTACAATATAACTCCTGAACTCCTGATTGTATCACGTTCATTTACCCGTTTACATCAGTAAACACGAAACTTGTTTTACGGTTCGAATTTTTGTCAAAATTTATTGCAAACGGAGTCTATTTCACCTTCTTTTAAGTATGAATTTGCGAGGCGGGAGAAGGTCTGAATGTATTACATGACACAAGTGGTATCTTTGTACTGTAAGTGTATCTTTAGCCATCAAATGATTTAAGTACCCATAGAATTTCATGACTTATTATTGTCATTTATTTTATTTTAAGCACTTTACCTTCTACTAGCTTACCAAGAGTATTGTTTTGATATTTCAAGTTTTATTCTCTTTTAGTACGGTGGTGCGCAGCATCTTGATGCCCCTCCGAAGGAACTGCTGTTAGCACAAACGGTAGGGCAACATAATTATTAATTATGTATGTATATATTTACATGGAATATTTTAATGACATAGAATAGTCACTTGTAACCGTGCAACTGCTCCATGTTCCAACAAAAGTGCAATCCATACCGTTAATGCATCCCGAGTAATGATACATATAGCCAACCAAGTTTTGGTTGAGAATTCCATCGATTGCAGTGTCTCCTCCAAATGTGAGTACGTATAAGCTAGAAATAGGAAAAAACCACGAAAGCTCAAAATTCTATACATGCATTCTTGAGCCTATCATTTATATTTATAGGAGAAATATATCATACCTTTACTTCTCGCGCAGTATAGTCATTACTTTTGATATAAAGCCTTTTTATTACCCCCCGAAAAGTTGATAAATGATGTTGTAGAAAGTTTGTTGAGTGCTTTCCGCCACACCCTGTTCCTCCCTGGATTAATCTTGCAATCGTTCTACACATGTATAAATAATTTTCTTTTACCCCGCACAGTGCACTTTTTACTTGCCACGTAAGAAACTAGATTTAGATGACTCAGTCATCGTCCAGTATGATCGTTGTTGTCAAATGATATGATAGAAAATTCCGACAAGTGAAAACTTTCTAGTGGTATTTACGTTATCGTAAACAACTCGAACAGTTCTTCCGAACTCAATTGACTGTTCATGTAAGAGGTAAACAGTCTACCAGTTTAATGTTTGTCAGTTTATATTTCGTATACAAGATGTTAATGTAGTTTTCGAGTCCTTCAATTTTCGCAGCATTGCAAAACCCAAGTATTGTGCTTTTGTGATGATATTGAACCACAGAGTAAGTTGTTAGAAATCCCAACGAGACAATTATAGAACTATAAACAACGATGATGTAGTCATGAGCCACTTATTGTCATAATTGCCTTTGAGCGCAGTAATTCATTTATGAATGAGACAGTTGCAGCACTATCAAAGAACTGAGGAGGCATAAACAATGACTTTTTTTAAAATGGTAAAAAAAACTTGTTCCTCTTATAGATGCCTTTAATAGTCTTTTCTTCCTATTAATGCAGGAAGAATATGTGGAATACTCTAGAACTGGAAAAGTTGTGAAAGGTCAGTCCGTATATGCCAGGAATTCGTACTGCACGAGAATTCTTACTGCATGAGCATCAGATCCATTTCCAGCTTTATGTTACGTAATCTCATGTCGTAAGACCATGTTTGGTCATCGTAGTCTCGTGCACTGAGATCATATTTTGTCGTCATAGTGTCATGTTATAAGGAAACACTTGATCGTCGTAGCACAGTGCCTTAGGGCCAACGACGGTTGTCGTCGTATCACTAAAATATCAAAGGCGTAGCATGTACTATGTATTTATTGGTAATTTGAATTCCAGCTGAATCATATTTATCCCTATTACTTGTACTGCGATGTTACCCATTGGGAAGTTATTTTACTACTGTATTCTTACTAGTCGTACACTTTCGTCACTAGTACTTCGGTGCATTTTTTGAAAGGTTTGGTGTATCAAATTAATGTCACCGCACTAAATTGCTGAATTTCGTTTCTTTGTAGGCCAAGAAAAGGCGGTTGCAAAGTCCAAGTACGAAGAAGATATCTACATTAATAATCATATGGTATGATCCTTAAACTTTCTTGTGTTAGGTCGTCATTTATTTTTGTTAGTAGTTTTGTCTCTGTGATTATTTCCTCACTGCTCTTGAACACAATTCGTTTTGGTATGGCCCTTTGAGATATTCACATAAAATGGAATTTGAGTATTGAGCATTAAAATTGGCTGTACTTGACGATAGAGGATCTCTTTATTGGTTTCCAGTTAAATGTTAATACTGTAATTATTAGCGGGATGCTCCTTTGGCACTATTTTATCTTGTTGCCTGCCTGTAGTTCTCAGGTAGTAGAGTGGGCTGTGCCGCCTTTCAATGATATTTGTTGAACTTTGGCCCCCTACTCCTTGCATGCTACGAGATGATTATGTTAAGACACACTCCGGTCAGAGCTGATTGTTATTTCCAGGACGCGTGAATGCCATCTTTGCTCAATAAATTCCATTTATTATGAACACACAATTGTACCACATCAGAAACCAACTACGATGTTGTCATGTCATAAAGGTAAACGATATTACGTTCAGATGAACTTGGGAGGCAGAAATACATGAAGCCTGTCTCATTCACGCAAAAGCAACTTGGTGTGCCGAGATAGTTAACTTACCCCTAATTTCGTGTTGCAAAAAGTGCGTTACTTAAGTCTCTCAAAAATTAGTACAGTACATTAATGGTATGAACGGCCTAGCTACCATTTCTATGATTGCTTCAAGAGCTAATGTGCGTGTCGATGATTTAACATCGAACTCGGTCGAATGGAGCAGAGTTGTATCGTAAGGCATTCACGTGTGTGGTGTATTGCGGATTGATTCACAAGATGCGTTGATATTCTTGGTGCTTACCTTAAGCGTAAATTCTAGTACTTTGATTGGTTATTATGCTCCTTTATAATTCTACTATATATGTGTTATTTTTATTATTGTAGAGCGTGTGGGGTTCCTATTGGGAAGACTTTAAATGGGGATATTCATGCTGTCATTCTTTAGTCAAAATGTCATATTGCACTGGAGAGTCCGGGAAGCTTGCGAAAAAGGTATGGCTACGCTGACAAACATTTTTTGTAGATAAATTGTTGGAAGTTATTGCATAGAATCATAGTCTTGCGAATTGCAGACTCTTGGAGCAGTGAGCTTCCTTGGTGAGGTCACATGATGCAGAGAGTCTGGCTTCCGATTTCGTTGTACTAGAGGTCGGTAACTACCGGTGGATGTTGAGGAGCTAATGTGGGCACTAGGGAAATAGATTGTGTTAAGATCGGAGATGACCAGCTCAGTTGGGGGAGCATACGCCGCAGGAGCGTGGATCACAGGTTCGATCCCCGGTGGTGATATATTTTTATTTCTTTAGTGCCCTTTCAAAACTTGCATGTCAAATCCTCTCTTCTCGATTACCCTTTCTAAGATAGTCTACCTCATATGTAAGTTCTATGTGCAGAGTGCTTTCAAGAATAACTAGCAATGAATAAAATTTCGAACTACGATCCTGTACGACATTTAGCCACCACCTGACTTCGTAGTCATTGTATATCATTCTGCCTGCATTCTCAGTGCTAATGTTGATATGTTGTCTTAATCCTGTACAACATTTTCTTATAAGAAACCCATTGTGTTTGTGCTACATTTAAGGCGCTGTTGAATACCTCACACCCAAGTAATAAATAACTTCGGTGAACAAGAACTTGATGATCATGTAAATCAGTAAATAGATTGCCGTACTAGGAGATCGACGTGAATTTACTTTTCTGAGTTCCTAATTACTATTATTCAGTATACACGCGTGCTACATTGATGCATTATAACAGAATATTACACGTTTATGTATGTTCCAGAGATACTATAGGGCAACTCAACGATATTTTATCTCATTATACATTAGGGAATGATAAGGAGATCAAAATGGAAAGAACTAATGTGTAGCAAGGAAACTGATAGAGTTTGGTTATATTTAAGCGAGCTTATAAGGGTTTATTATTAACAAATTTTATCGTTGCAAAACTGCTGCTAACACTATGGGTTCTGTTATGATATCTCTCTTGCTACCCCGCCCTTGAAGGTATGAAGATTTTGTATATATTTAAATAGTACGTACGAGAAGTATAAATTACGTAATGTTTTTTTGTATTTCATTAGTGGTATATTAACCAGGGCTGTCAGCAAAAGGAAACTCTAAACGAAGAACCTGGAACTGTCTCACACTTTTAATTTAATATTCGTTAAAAGAACACTAGATCCACGGATTAAATTTCTTCTATTGGTTTTAGTGCCTCAGAGCCATTATCTCATAAAAAGGGGAAATCAGCACAGTATTCAGGAATGAGATCTGTTTGTGTTCGTAATTGATAAGATAATATAATATGAGAATAAATGGTATATAAATCGATAGAAAGATGAAATATAGGGTATTAATGACGATTAGGTCATCATCATCTCAATAACTATAGTAGACTTTCTGTCGGAATGTATTGGATACTGTTGCAATATGCAGGAGTATGCTGAAATATCAGGGTCCTGCTACAGATAGTATGACGTCGTGTCTTTATTTTAAAACCCCCACTTTATGTAAATTATTAAGCTACACCCAATTCGTGTACCGTAAAATTAACAGTTTTCGTCAGTATTATTATTTTTGCTATGGTTTTGTCACCACCATGCCAGTTGTCATATGCCGAACATATGGTTCGAGAAATATTCCGGCAAACTAGGTTTTTAGTAGCGTATATGATCATACTTAGTTATTAACTTTTCTTATTTATGACAGCAAAGTGAAAGTTCTCAAGTCCTCTTCTCTACTGACACGACGCAAAGTTCAAAAAGTGACGATGCCAAAAGTTTACTGGAGGTAAAATACTATGCCATGTTATAGTCCTCTCGGGTATGTATGTATATAACAAACCCAAACATCCCAAAAGACAGCAAGTGGTAAACACCATGTGTAGTTTTACCTTTATGTAGCGCCTGCGCTTCGTAGATTCTACGTTAGAATTAACTCCAGGGTTAATGTAGTTACAGAAAGACATTGAGGAAGACAGTAAGAACGTCTTAAAGGAAACAGTATGGAGATATCTGTAACAGTACTATGCAATACGTTCCTACCCAGTGAGGTATCCAATAATACAGCTGCATTGAACAAAGAAGCAGCACATTATAACATGCGCAGAGGAAAGGTAATCTAAGGATTGCACGAGCCACATTATTATGAAATTATTAATTTGCTTCTTAGATATAAATGTGGACAACTGTGTGATGTAAAATCGTTGCCTTTGTGCGGGTTTTTTTTCGGATTGCGAATTCTTATATTTATGTATTAAATCAGTAATCGTACCTCATAGGCAGACTTTCGGGAACTTAGTTCCTTATTGCCAAGTTTTTGAATCGGGGGTAACTTTTAAAAAATCAGATGCAGCTCCCACGTGGCTTATTTAATTATTTTTGACAGAACCTGCAATGGTATTGTGTAATCAAATTAAGAGAGATAAAATTGACATTGTTCCGAAGTATTTCTAAAAACACTACTGCTTTTGTAACAGAGCATGTAGATTAAACGTTATTGTGACAGCTATAGGTTTCCATTATTTCCAGTGTTCTGTGTTTCATTAAAGCGTTTTATTGTTAGCCAGTGTTACCAAGTACATAGTGAATCCTTTCATTTATTTTCAGCTTCATCGTGACAAAATGTCAGAAGCAAAGACAAAGAGTGGTCCCTCAGTAGTGGAGAGTGACAACTCGACAGATGATGAGAAACAACGACTGAAAATGGTTAGTATGAGAGCCAACCTTCGCATGATAGTGTCATGAAAGTAATTTGTTAACTTCTTCTGTCAGCAACTGCATTCATTGATGCAAAGAAAGAGTTCGAGTCCTTAAGAAGAAAGATTCATTTGAAAATATATGATTAGGAATTTATTACCTCTCTCTTCATGCAGATAATTCTAAGACCTTGTAGAGATACTTACTGCTGATCTCTGCTTATTGCTACGCCATTTCCTTCTGACTTTTCACTGGGCTGTTCATACAAGGTGGCACGCCCAATTTTCGTTGGCTGGATGGGCTTAGAAGTAATAACCAGTTTCTCGGAGTGTTGACCCTTTTTGTCTAAGATTAAATAAAATTCTGACATAACGTTTCAATGGAAATTAGTGCCCACTATTGTTAGTTAAGAATTCATTTCCTTCAGGACCATAGTATTGTAAAACTCATTTGTTAATAATTAATAATGACTTAAAGTATTTTACACATGCAGACGCGAGTCGCATATGTACGGTACCTTTCTACGATAATTCGTGATACACCAAAATGTCGCAATGAAGCACCTGATTGCTTTGTGTTAGCGCCTCGTCCCACGATGAAGCCTCTTCTGATTTCCTAAGTAACTTCAGCTTTCTTAAGGAGAGGAGTCTGTATACCGTTAACCTTTTCATTTGGTACGCCGATTTTATGCGGAGAGTAGGTATTGAAGGGAGCTAAAGAATGTAGTTCGGTTTGTTCTGACTTGCACTAGGAAGTGACACTAATAAGAAATTAGTAATCAACTAGATATACCTCGAGGCTTTATTAGTGGTTGAGACACTACCATAAATTCAAGGTAACAACTAAAAACGTTTGCTGCCAGACTTTGTTTTCTGAATCAAAGGTAAGGAAACTTACCAAGATATTATATTTTTGTTTTTGTAATGCATTTGTTTTAAAACTTAACACTACAACTTAAACAAAATCGTCCAAATTATTATGGCAACATATCTCAAATCTGAAACTGTTGATACTTTTTGTAATAGAGCATGCATGTAAATTATTTGTACATTAAGTATACGGCCATTCACCAGGGCAGTTATAGCAATTATTAGTACAGACAAGGGCAAGATTGACGTTCCTCATCCTATGCACTTTCTTATCGCGTAGGCTCTGGAGGCAGAAGACAAAAGAATAAAAGACGTGGAAGCGGCTATGAAAGTGGACGAAAGGAAAAGACCGTATCCTTTTAATATTGAAAATAGTTACTATCGTGACACATTTTCCGTTACTCGCTTTGAAATAACAAGGTATCGATGTGCCTTTTATTTGAGCCTATCTTTTGTCCCGTGGTTGTCAAGTCAGGTCCTTGTGTTATTGTATTTTACGTTCACATCCCGTGCTGCAATATGAAAGCCTGCATTGTAACTAATTTTAGATAGATTTAGCATGCTTTTCTCTGTCAAGATGAGTTAGCCGTATTTTGCTGTTTGATGAGAATTTAAAAGGTACACAAAGAGACGTTAAGCGTGCTTAATACTTATGCAGACCTGTAGTACTCGAGTAAGAGTAAGATTGTCAACATCGTATGTTCCTTGTGAAGTGCAACGGCAGTAAAAGAGACTTTCATTGCGTCGAAGCCCGGATGTGTATACATGGGCTAAGCTCAATTATCTATAGTGTTGTTCTTATTGTCTACATATATCATGACCACTTACCTACCCATTGAGTTTTTGCAGATTCTGTCATTATATTGTAGCTAATTACGCGTTATCAAGC
>JAAAKM020003929.1:0-12092 GCA_010016025.2 Alatinidae sp. Z8VKAUB7J3 | reverse complement strand
TTTTAAATATTGTCAAGCAGGGGGTCTAGAGAGGTGGTGGCTCAACTTACCCCATGGCACAACTTACCCCGGTCTCCCCTATTGCACACTATAATTTCAGAACTAGGCCACTGATATCAGAAAAGTTGTCTTAGCGGAGACTAAAAGATTTAAACTAAATGTCGACTAAACGTTTTCACCGGACTCTTGTCATAGAAGTAGTCTCGAGTAAAGGAAACCTTTTCGCGACGAAGTATAGGATAGAGGTAACTTGAAATACGTCGTTGAGAATAACACGATTGCGTATGACTCGTTGAAAATAACAGGGGTGCGTGTGACACATGAAAGTAACAAATGCAGCTGACTGGCAAGGTTTGTGTCAGTCGTGTTAATGGAAACTTGCAAACTGTAAACCAATCAGAGTACTGGCTTCTTAGTTCGGATCAATACGGCTTCAACAACGGCATGGTGCGAAAGTGAAAGCACCTTTGGTATTACCCTAAACAACTCCTTGGCAAGTGTTGAGCTTTCAAGCGAATATTGGCCGTTTCCTGAGTCGCTTTCAGAAATCACTAGCTTAATTTTGCTTCCACAGTTGGGCAAAATTTTCTAAACTGTACTTTGTTTGCTTATGAAAACCGGTTCTGCCCTTTACCGTCAGCGACATCAAATATCCATGGATACATACAAAATACATAAGAATTCCCCACGGCAGGTAATGTCAGTAACTCGTTGCCATAACCACTCTTGGGTAAAGAGCCAATCAGGTAAGACTTGACGACGGGTACAAGAGGTGTCGATAGGAACGTCCTTTTCCTGTTAATTTGGTCCAGGCTAAATAAGATTAACTGATAAAAACTGGCGTGTCATTACAATCATCATTATGGGTTTAACGTCCGTTGGATCCTCCAAGGGTGTTGGACTGTCTACTGGTTTCTCGTAGTCTCTCCCTCCAAGCGTCCCGGTCATCCGCCATATCCATGGTCAGATTCCAGGCGCGCAGGTCTTCCTGAATGGTCTCGTTCCAGGATTTCCTTGGTCTTCCTTTAGGTTGTTTCCCTTCCACTCTCAGTTGCTGACATCTGTTTGTCCAAGAGATGCTCCTACGCACGTTATACGTTATATATCACATGGGAATACTTCTTGCCTTACTTCTGCATACGTGACAGTAGACAAGATTGGTTATAGCCTAATAAATTCGTAATGATCACAACTGAGTACCTAAATGTGACCTGAAAATTTAACAAAATAAAATTTCTACAATATTTTACGATCAGTAAACTCTTACTTTTGAATATATAGGTAGGGAGTACGTCAAAATTTTAGAATAAAATCTTGAGGAAATAACGAGATTTTACGTGGCTACAGCGTCACCCAGGCAAACTAAAAAAATCGCAGTTTAATGCTCAACAAGGTATTCCGTCCGTTGACTGTTATATGTCACCAGAGCATATTGTCCCGCACCAGAGTCAATTAACTTTTAGACCTTGGCCTATGCTAGCTTTGCAGCACACGAGCCACAAGCTCAAATATAGGAATTATGATTTGTTTTGATCTTTGAGGTACCATGATTTTACTGTACCTAGAATCCAGTTTGAGTACTTGTCTTTATCAAACAGTTTCTCAGAGGCCATGTGCAGTACGATTTATTACCTTGGATGCCGTTAAAATTGTCTAAACGCCAATTCGCGATTTGTTTCCACAAAATGATAAGATACGTTTGTATTACCTTGTAATTTATTTTGTTAGCTACACTCACATTTGCTGAACAATAATTGTGTGATTTAGTTTTCTTTCTGTAAACGATCAAGGTTTAATTCAAAAAATTTGTTTTGTAACACGAAGTTGAGAGCGCATGCAGGCCTAACGAACGGTAAGTAGCCATACGTTTCAAGGTATTTTGACTTATGACCTACCGCTACCAATAATACTCCATTTTGGATAGTAAGCAGGGTAGTAAAGGCATTTATGCGCCCAAAACCTTTTAAGTTACAGTTAACGAAATAGTAGGTGGACAATGTTATTATTTATCACGTAAGCCTTAATGTGAGGGTCGGGAACTACGTGTCAAAAAAGTTTACACGCGCTTCTTCATTCTTATGTTACCAAATTTTCAAGCAGAGGTGAAGCGTATAGTCCCGTTCTTCGTTTAAATAATGTACAGTCTTTGTACGGAATAAGGATAGATATAACAATTTCTGATGGCTCATATTTTCCGTACTGAGGCCTTTCTGACAGGTAGACTTTGCCAACGTTAACGTGACCTTTTGGCTACTTTTTTCAGAAGGAGGCAGAGCACTGTACGATGACTATCTAAGCTTGAGTAAATTGAGATACAGTCACGTTTTTGTGTCAAACAGCAATGAATCGCGTTATAACTTTTCATGGTTGAGAAAAATAGCTATTTAAAATACTTTGGTTACGTGGGAGATTATACGAGGACGGGGGCTTGTTTTGAAAAAAAAGGGTGGAGGGTGCAAGATATTGAAGAAGAGCAACTAAAGTTCACTTTCATTTGACTTGCGCAGCGCCCCACTTTATCAAATGAGCATTTGGAATACCAACAAAATTACAATGGCATGGCAAAAGGAGCTTTGGTTACCGTTGCCTGACTGCACTTAAGCATGTCATTCCACAAAGATTTTTCGTCCGTTAACCTAGCACCGTTTCCCAGCAAAACCCGCAATCGTAATCAGCTACTTGCTGCTTGTTAAAACTTGGTCGATTAGTTTACATAGCATACAAGTTAAAAGAGAGCCAGACCTCTCCCTCTCCCTTTAGACATCGGCGGTGGAAGCAGCTGTACAATCAACGTCAGTTCCAAAAATCGCTTTAATTAAGATCATATTTATAGTAGTGGTTTAATATATAAATATTTTCAATGATCTTCAGCTGGCAAATCAATTATTCATACAAAACTAATAATTATTGTAGGCAGTCAGCATGATAAGGTTAAGAAGTTTGTAACTGGAAGTAGATTTGATGTAAAGCAACCCTATGTTGGACACATCGTCGGTCACTATTATCTAATACATAACAAACTCAAATTAAACCTATATCGCTTAATTGTTCTCTATAACCACATACTGGCTTAGGTGCACTCATTACAAATCACGTTCATCAAGTTAAAAAGGACGACTTTTAAACTTAACTATGAATATAATAGTATAATAGTATAATACTCTTATAGTGGTATAATACCCTAATCATTTGTCTATTCCGCAACGGTAACCAAATCATATTTTGCCTACATAACTCTCCTTCGTCCAACTTACTTGCTGCGCTTATTCCTTTCTTTCCTTCCCTTCTGTCTCCTTCCATTCCTTCCCTTCTGTCTCCTTCCATTCCTTCCTTCTTCCCTCTCCTTTTCTTTCCTTCCTCCCTCCACCCCCCTCCCTCTTTTCTTTCTTTCTTTCTTTCTTTCTTTCTTTCTTTCTTTCTTTCTTTCTTTCTTTTTTTCTTTCTTCCTTTCTTCCTTTCTTCCTTTCTTTCTTTCTTTCTTTCTTCCTTTTTTTCCCTTTCATTATTTCTTTCTTACGATCACATTACTTAGAATACGTATGATCTATTTTTGGCAAATTCTCGGATTTTTGCGAGAACCGAATGGATTAACGAATATATATTAATCAATTTTAACTAGCTCCGTTATTTTGAGCTTCGAACATAAAAAAGATCACACTCTACATTAAACCTTGTCCGAATGTATGTAGTTATTCACACCTCAGTGAAACATGCTTCACAACCCAAAGAGTTCAAAACCTTACGGTTATTCAACCAATCAGTCACCTGTGAGATAGAAATATATCATGCTTTCCTGTACAACTGCTTGCAAAGCTTCCCTGTAGTGAACGTATCAGCGCTACTGATCCTCAGTGCACAAGATATTTGATTTTCATGTCCCGTAATCCGGCACCGTAAAATTTCAATTTAATAATAAAACAGTACTTACCTAATAGATAATTAACTGTTTCCCAACCATACAAGCCTATTGTGAAGAAAATTTGAAAAAAAATATGGAAAACGCGAAGAAATACTTTTCGGTAGTAGCAAGCTACAGTAAACGAAGCAATGGCTTGTTCGTCTATAATCAAGGAATCATTTCTCTCTTAAACAATATGCTGTTGAGAAGATCCTGTAACCTACTTTTATGCTAAGGAAGAGGTTGGCAAGCTACGGCCTGCGGGCCAGATTCAGACTTTTGGTGTCTTTAATCAGGCCCGCCGAAGATTGATACAGAATTTCGGCTAATGATTGCATTCATACTACCAGACTTGATGCACTGGCTAAAATAGGTGATCAACAACACTGTTTTCATGTAAAGGTATGTTATAATTTAATTTAATTTAAATAATTTAATGCTTTTTCAGTTTATATTTGATATGTACTGTTAACAAATGCAGTTTTTTATATTTAATGTATGCTGTGCTGACTCGGCCCGTCTGTCAAATTTTAAAAGTCACTGTGGCCCCCGAGCCAAAAAGTTTGTCCACCCCTGCGATAAGGGATGTCTATATGGAGAATGTACAATTTAACATGCTTTTTTTCTGATTATAAACACAAATACCATGCTTGAAATACGAAAGAGTGTATTAAGACTTCACTTTGGGTATTTGGTACAAGCTTCCACTTTGATTTGCTATCCAGTTGGTAACTGTTGAAGGCAATATTAAGAAACGATGGCCATGTTTGTCCCTTTAATATATGAAGTTTAGGCAACATATATTGTTCAGACAAACTGAGTGAAATGATAACATTTCCCATCGTAATATCCAAGATATCAATTAATGTTTGTTTTGTTTGAAGGAGGTGCACAAAATTTCCCATATGCATATATATATTGTTGAATGAAAGGCCAAAATGAAAAATAGTGTATATGTTTTTGCATACATGTACATGCAGGTACATGCATTTTTTAAGAACACAGCTTCTAAGAAAGGAAGTATTAAAAATAAGTAAAACCTAAAAACATATCAAGAACGGGAAGGCACAAGTTGAACTAAAACTGCGATCATTCTATAGTTTTAAGTATTCTACAGTAAGTGGATGAAAATGGTATGTGGATGTTACTCTGGAAACTTTGTCTCTTTCCATACTCTTTTACTTGACTTTTTAAAAATCTTTGGTATAGATACTTCGGAAGTAAGTATAAAGAGCATCCCAGCTTTATGTTATTTAAAAGCAGGAGCATTCAACCAACTTTTGAAAGGGCCGCAGGTCCCCAAATATCTCAGAACATTTTAAACCTTGAACATTCCTGACCATTCTCATTTACAAAACTGTGTATTAAGTCTCACAAATAAAAGCATTCTATTGCTTTCCTACATGTCAACTTTCAGTAGACGGAGGATTTTGTCAAGCATAAAATTTAGGAGATTCAGGAATGAGTTAAGGACTAACTTTGGTTAACTTTTTGACGAAGCATAACTAATATTGACAGAGTTATAAAGAAAGGAGTCAAAACACTCTTTTTACTAAGAACATCCACACCATGCCATAACTGTTCAATGTTTTACTTTTCTACCATTATTCTAGCAGTTACTTGATTGGAGATGTTTCATGCGCATCCCAACACCTACACATTTTCCATAACAGTAAATCCAGTATCCCCCAAGGAATAGATTGTAGATATTGAAAGATGGTCGTGCACTTCGTAGTCTATTAACTGGGCCTCTAAGTTACCATGGCAGATATTTCTAGGAATTAAAATAAACTGTCCAATCGAAATTATTCTTTTTGTAGAGAAAGGTTGTTTTTTTAGAATCACTAGAACTATACTTTGTTTTGCCCTAAGTAGTCAAAATCTCACTCAATCCACGCTCATGGTTCGGCAAACTATTTATACCACAAATATGCCTCTATGTGAGCTTTGTATCATTTCTCGTTCTTGTTTTCAAATATGGTATTTTTCACTTTAAGGACGTCATTCTTTGAGGTAAATGCTCGTTCTTTATTATTACCTTAAGCATGGTAGCTGCAATGCTCCCTATTTAGCTATAACAAAATGCCACATAAAAGTAAGAGTGCCAAAGAATTGGGAAGCTCACTCCTCACTGACAAGCAGATGAGAAACCCCACTTGAGTAGCTGTCCCTAACTATTTGCTAGCTTCACAGATGTGCCAAATGAGTTTCATCAACTTCAGTGGTATATCAAGAAGCAACAGTAATTTTACACTTCCTTTCACATAAGGGGGAGTCTCTTGATAGCAAGTGAAGAATCTGTTTCCAATATAAAGATAATATCATTTCCTTTATCCCTTTTCTGATGATAGCTACACACAAACATATACATACTTGTATACATAAGCAATTTTCTTGTATAGAGTACTAACGTATGGCGTCACGATTTAATGAATATCAGAAAATCGACAATATTTTGCACTCCTTGCATTCTTCTTGTTGACATAGATAAGCTGTTCATATTTGAGAATGATACCTTGGGCAATCGTCGACATACACCGTTTCACACTTTAAATCATGCCTATCAAAACCTTGTTAAAAGAACCCAGTTCATAATCTTATGAATCGAGCAAACTTAACAGAGTTTTCATAAGGCTTTTTTCGTATTAAATCAGCCGTTTCTCACATCTTGTAAGAGATTTGAAGGCCATATTTTGTATAGGGGAATTTGGTGTCACAGTCAACACTATGATATAGTTATAATTGCGATCAACAAAATAATCAACAAAACATACAAACCGTACTGTTGTGTTAACTGTTATCAAACAATTACCTTCATCATCTCCATCCATAATTGCGACTGTGCCTGGTCCTCCAGTCTTGAAGGGTGACCTGTCCAATGTTCGTTTCACCTAAAAATGTTTTAATAGATCTTTCTAACATTGAGTTGATCCATGAGTAATCTACAAAGATTTAGCTTTCCCCCTTATTTCCTCTTTTTGCTTATTCTAGGTGAGTAACTCTAAACAAATGAACTGTTATATTTAGCCACAATTTCATATTATCAAACTTCTAATATTCATTAAACTGTGACATCACACTTAAGTACTCTATTAGTCTAATCTCTGTACAATTTATGCAATCACCATGTCACAAAACCTTTTTAAGTAGGTCTAAAATAGAAAAACACTTTTGTTCTGACACTAGGTATGATATATACAGTATGGTGGATAGTAGCCTACTAAACGATTTATCATTAGCACAGTTTCAACACCTAGCAGTTGTATGATAACTAACAACATTTACTGTAAAACCCTATCCCCAAATTAAAAGTTCAATATATAGTTGTCAGTGCTTTAACCTTCCTTCTTGATGACGATCATTCTCTCTCAGAAATTCTCTTCTGCCCATGCGATGATACCATTTTTACTTATAATAAAGGATCTTCAACAACCTAGTGCTTCCAGGGCATTAATCCCCTTAATGCAAATCTCTTATTGTTATGGTTCCCAAACCCTTTATGCCCTGCACCTCTGAAAATTTCTTAATGTGCCCTTGCATCACTTGGTAAGGCCAACATAATAATTAATTTCAGAATAGATTTGTATACCTTAATACGTCAAATTAAGCTGCGTATTTAAGTACCGGTAGGCCGCACCTTCAAAAAATGCGGCCTAATAAAAATGTGGCTTAATTAAAGGTGCAGCTTATTAAAACGTGGCTTAATTTATTGTAAGGAAAGCACGGAGCGAAAAGGAACTGTCATTGAACCCATTTGCATAGATTTTAAAAGTGGCACTGAGGAGAAAATAGGAGTATTTTTAAAAAGCGTTATTTCTCAAACAGTCCGTTGACTCCTGTGGCCTAATTAAAACCTCCCAAAATGCTAATTTTTGTCAAGTGCGCCTCAATTAAAGCATGGCTTCATTTAATGCAGCTTGATTACATACGCGGCTTAATATGACGTAGTAAGGTAACCAATCTTAATCAATATATAAACAGAAGTGAAGGGTAAGGAAGAGAAACAATATTACAACAACTTAAGTACATAGATGCTATAAAAACTTTCATCCACACATAGTACTTCTTTAAAAATTAAAGGACTTATGTCTAAATGTTCATAAGCGAGTTTAAACTTGATGACTTTTTTGTTCCTGTTTGTTGATTCATGGCACTTGGTTATTGACAACAATCAGCAGGTCTACCTGTTTTGAGATTTGTTTTAATTGAGAATAGAGTACTAAATCCAGGCATAGACAGCCATCTTACAACCCTTATCAGGAAACCCGGTCTTTGTGTTTCAATACTTAGGTAGCTAAAGGTAGTCCCATACTCTATTCAGGGCATTTTGAGGAGTATCAGACGGAAAAGGTACAAATGTTCTTGCTATTTAATGCAAAAATTCATGTTTTGTAAAACAAAAAATCCATTCAGAGCGTTGGAAATGTGATATGGTACAGAATCACATGTCCTGAGCCATGACATTGTGAAGTAAGGAGGCCAATTCCTTTTCTTGGCGACTTTTATCCTTCCCCAGCTAAGGCCAGGTAACCATTTTCCTTCTGGGTTTGCAGTAAGAGTCTTCATATTGCAGACAAAGCAGAGGCACGAACCATCAACCTTCAGCTTGCTAGGCCAGCTCTCCACCGACACAGCTAAATTGCCTCCAATATTTAGGCATATATATACATGCTGTAGTATGCATTTCACTGTCACTAGATGTTAGTTGTTAGCATTTTATATTGGAAAACTGTGCAAACTGTCCTTCCCTAAAAATTCAGCAGCACTTTGCAATACTTTCAAAACATATCTCACTCATATATTATCAACTTTACCTGTTTAAGAATCATCCTAGATTTTGTGACTGGAAGCAGCCTCAGACCTGCTGTTGCCTTCAGTATAACAGGTGTCTTTTTATGTTTGAATGCTGGAATGACTTCAATAGCTGACTGCAAGAGGCCTTTGACACTTTCCTCCGCCTAAAGACAGAAAAATTCAATAAAATGAAAGTCTTATATACATATAAGGAAAGCTGTCATGAGAAGGTGTGTATATATTATACTTTGTTGAAGAAATCAGTGGTTAAATCCTTAAATTAAGGAATTCAGTAAGATCTGACTAAACCACTAGGTTGGTATATTTTATTGAGTAGGCATATTTACCAACCGAATAACTAGATACTAAGTTAAGATTTAAGTGAAAGGAAAGGAGCTTGCAGTAGAATAACATTAGACTTAAAAATTTAAGCCTCCCCTGACATATTGCTGAGCTGCCCAGTAAGCATGATGATAAATAATTTGATGAGTAATTGTACAAAAAAGGTTCTAGTATTCAAGCTTAAATTATTTAACATTGATTTGTGATCACCAGTAAGTTATAAAGCTGTGGCACAACATGAATAGAGGGTGCAGAAACAGTCCATGAGAGTCTGCAGGGGCATTGGGCAAAAAAGTTTAAAAGACTGTGCTTTAAAAAGTTATCTTTTCGGGAACCTTGAACGAGTCCAGTGAAAACTCTTTCATGTTCCGCTGTTGGATGGCCTGGAGTTTAAATGGATCACAGTATGCACATTTGCCACAAGTGCATTAATGCAGCAAAGGTCAACATCTATACCCTTGTTGCTGTGTAATTGTACTCCTGCATCTTGCAAATTTCTCTTGGTCATTAAAACTTATTCTAAATGGCTGCTGATTATGCCTATAGATGACTTGTAGACGAAATACGACCTATGACTATAACAGTGACCAGTATGTCAAGTCCAGCTATTTAGGTATTTCATTATCTCTATCATCAGCTTGCCTCTGACAAACACAAACTGTTTATCTCCTATGCCTTATGAGTACACATAAGGCACTCACTTGTGGTCTATATCACCTGGAATGGTCAAGAAGCATGTTCAGACATTTAAACAAATGTCTCTGGTAAGTGATATAAGTTATGTATCTTCCTGTCACATGATTTCTTTAAAACCATTTTCCAGGTATCATTCTTTACCTAACAAGGCTGAGGCTATCAGAACATGGAGAACGAAAGGCTCTACCACACACTTGTGGATTTAGAAAAGGCATTTGGCAAAGTACAACATTGTCTGGCCACTCTGCAAGCAAAATATACCAGACATTCATAAAACTAATCATGTCACTCCATTTTGGGAGTAGGACCAAAGTAATTGCAGCAGGTGGAACATAACAGGAGTATGAAATTAAGGTTGGTATAAAGCAGCTTTAAGTCCTTTACTATTCACATTGGTAATGGAGTAGGCCACAAAGGACTGTAGGACGGGTGGACTTTCGGAGATTCTGTACAGACATGACCATGCACTTACTGCCAAAATTAGAGTGGAGGAAGAATCAATGTTTGTATGCTGGAGTAAGAATATGGAGATGAGTGATAAATACAGACAAAGGGAATGTTGCATGTTGCGAAAAGAGGGGAGCCTGTGTCCTCAGTAAAATATCCCTCCTGTGTTTGATAGTGGAGTTGGTGTAGATCCAATCCTATGCAAGGAGTACGAGAGGAGGTGTCTCACAAGGTGCCCAAGTGGGAGAGCCTTTTGAGGTGGTGGGTGATATGATAGGGGTGCTTAGAGACTTCTAATACTTAGAAGACAATCAAAACTGTGCGGGAGGAGTGGAGAGACCTGTGAAGGCCAGAATGGAAATGGCATGCCAAAGATACACAGATAAGTGACTTTTGTGAACTGCATTTATGCCATCTATGATAAGTCCAGGGTATGATGAAACGCAATCATTTCTTTGAGATTTGTCATGCTGGTAAAATCCTGCAGCAAGCTAAAGTACTTGCTTTTCCATTGCTGATGCCTTCATGCAAACTTCCCATAGCTCCTTCAAGATTGAACAGCTTACTCACTTGATAATAAAAGACACTGTGTAGCTTGCAAGGCCAGAGGCACTGTCTTCATTTTACTGCTGTCTGAGAGGAGAACATGTGTGGTAATTACTAGAGTATCAGTTGGAAATGGTTTCTGGATTCACGCGCGGGACTACACGAGTAATCGTTACAGTCTATCAAAACTTGGTTTTGACATCCTCAGACATCATCTCTAATCTAAATTCCCCTAATACTTTGGTAAGGCAGTATCGGTCTTACAATTATCCTGACATCCTGAGCACTGTTTATGATGAATCCAGGTTGGTTAAAATGCTTTAAGAATCCTTGAACGACGATGTCTTTCCCTTGTAAATGAGAGGGTTAGCAGACATGACAATACTCTTCCTTGTGCAACGTACTTGGTGATTTCTAACTGAACCTGTATGAAATGTGGCTTGCTGAGGAAAAGTGTAGTATAAGCATTTGGATAAAACCAGTTATCTGTAATTGTGTGTCAATTGAGAGGAGACATAAATGTGATCAAGAAAACTTCCTGTGTCTTCTTTTGGGCCATCAATTGGCAGAGGTGCGAAAAATGATATTGGACGTCACTTTCACAGTTGAATGGCATCATACCAGTTTCCCAGCATCAAATGATAGAGAATTGCCTTGTTGTAGTGTAAGCAAACCCATAATCCAATATGAAAAGTTATCCTATATGATACTAATCCAGTATAGTGTCACTTGAGCCTTAGATGATGTGTTGTCACCCAAGTCTTGCTTCCCTCTGGTAGAACGAGGAAGTTAATAAGCATTCTTCAAGAGATAGTTGAAAAGGCAAGCTGTTGGGTCTGAATGAAATGAGAGGGCTGTAACTGGTTTGCGTACTTATCTATTAATTACATTGTGACCATAATTTGCTACTTCATGCGATCTCACCATTATCACAATACCGGAACACAGTAGGTCAAATACACCTGAGCCATTACAATTGGGGACTACTAAGTCCAGTACCGTAGATGAATATGCAAGTCTGAAACAGTAGATGAGGTTGTTCCTGATGATGTCAGAACATTATGGATCCAAAATTGAAGATGCCAGTACGATTCACAGCATTCTACAGACTTAAACATTCAAATTGTGAGCACTTATCAATTAAAAAACCCAACTAAATTACAATCATGAGGTGAAGTTTTTTCTAAACACACAAGGCATGGCATATGATACCTAAAAATATCCATGATCTATATGTATAGTTATGCACTCTTTCTTTCACTATCCATCTCACACTATATATATATATATAAATACTTTACAAATCAGAGTTATCATTATCCTATTACATTTCAACACTGGGATGGTTATGTGGTACAGTGAGTTTGTA
>JAAAKM020003927.1:0-12094 GCA_010016025.2 Alatinidae sp. Z8VKAUB7J3 | reverse complement strand
TATAGTCTATTTGTGCCTTCGAAATCATTTCTTTATTCTATCATTTATATCTCCACATTATTTGAGCTGACAATTTTCTTCTTGTGCTGTGCTGCTAAATGCAATTGGTGATCTTTAATCAAAGAAGATGAGATTGATGTTCAGGTTTCATCCCCCCAAAATTATTGACATCATGCTCCCTTTCTCCCAACATGTAGGCCCTACTACTAGTTTACCTGTATAAGACACAGAAGCTAGGAAAAGCAATGTCCCCCAAATCACCTATTCCTTGGTACCCTCTCATACGATCCACTGAAAATGTGTCAGTATGGACGAGTTTACCTTTACCCCAACTTTAGTTTGTTATCTTTCATTTGGATCTGGATTGCATTTAATTGTTAAACCCCATTTGAGTAACCTCTCAGTGCAGCTCACTGACACTGATAAAAAATCAATGGGGCCGTGAACACCATTAAGTATAGGCCTATAAGTGCGTGTATGCTATGTACAGCTATTTTATGTTAAGCTTTGTTTACATCTGATAGTTGCACTTTTCATCTTGCCCGTCCCCCAAAATTGCATCTGGGCTCTCTCAAATGCATATTCTTATCTCCGTAAAATGAACTAGACTAGAACGGGTTACTAACGCGTTGGTTCACACAGCGAAATTTTATTCGGGAACACCTCATAAACCGTAGCTTGTACAGATCCTGTGACACTGCGGTCAACAACTAAAGTAGGCCTTGGGCGTAAAACCCACAAGATGCCCATATTATATAATGGCATAGCTCGTGTCTGCTAATGGTATTCTAATTCCACTCTAAGTGAGCCTTTACTATAAATTTAAAGTGGAGAAAATACAATTGGTGGACAATTGCAAATCGCTCCGAAGTGGATCGATGTACACCAAAATGACATGTTGAATATGCTGGATCAGGAAACCATAGCCTGCCTATAAAAAAGTACTCCTTTAACTGCATATTCCTATCTTTTAACTATTTACTTAAGGTCATTAATTACCCTTAATATATGGGTACAGTAAGGGCGACATTTTTTTTATTAAAGTTAAACTGATGTTATATTTACATCTCTTTCTCGAATTAGCAAATCAACATCTCAATTTTTTCTTTGGTGTGAAAAGTAAATAAACTATAAAATACGTTGATTTGGTATAACTCGGTTTTCAAGTAATCCCTAACCATGAAATGATACCTGAACATATTATATAAAATCACATACCACCATCTGTATCTGCTTCGTGGGACGGTTGATAAATTGTGCTCGCACAGGAAAGGATCGATTCGTTCAGCCTCGACTGATCCATCGTTGTTCCTGCCGGCTTTGCGTTGCTTTATGGCCAAAAAATTACCAAGTCTCCAAAACTTATCTTGATATGTTACTGTATTTGGTATAAATAGGAAAGTTGTGCTCAAGGTAAGCTCTTTCAGATTTCTCCGTCATGAAAATTTTGTTGCTGCGTCCTTCCAAAGATTAGCCTATTTCAAATCTTGGCGGTTTTCTCGATTTTGTCAAAGACGGAGGCCTGGGTCGAACTAAATAGTTTTGAACAGCATCACAAAGTTCGCCGATCGTTGGGCAAAGAAAGAATTAAGAATTATGGCGTCCATTGGAATGCAGCAGACGTCAAGTCGCGTGTATTGGAAACTATTTAAGTTTTATCTGCTACTTTTGGTTAGTTTTTGTACAAATGAGAGCTAACCGATTCTTACGATGTCAACCACTCCTTAACTGGTTCACAGTAACCGTTAGTTTAAATTTGTGGGACAAACTTATTTTGGATTTTGTTGCAATGTGTTATTTACAGTCGTGTTTATACCCCCAGCTTCTTGAACTTGCAATTTTGACTGTGCAGACAACACTTAACTGACTTGATGGTATGATCGAATGGGTATGGCAGCTGTATGGTTAATGCTCTAAAGGAACTTATTCATGTACATTACAGCAATGATGGATGAAGGGGGCTAGGGATGCCCCTCAAATAAAAGTAAGAAAGGTATAGGGCACTGTTGCTTTAATTGAGAAGTAAACCATTTACCGTAAAAGACACATGATTTCCAGTAAAACCATAGGATACTTTAGGGATTTTTGTCAAGATTATGAAATAACTGACGAAATCGTAGATGATTTCTTGGAGGTGATTTAGCCTTCGTTTCAATAGCAACAGTATCGAAGCATAAGAAGCTCTCAATGGGGCATAGAACAGCTTATGAAAATACATAATTATATTTATGGCTCTACAAGGTATTTGGGCTACCACATATCCTCTAATTATAGATCCTCTCTAATTATAGGCCCCTTCAATAATGGGCCCCTTTTTAACGCCATGTCAAGTAATTATAGTCCCCTCTAATTATAGACTCCCTTTTTCGTGCCCTGAATTAATTACAGACCCTTCTATATTTCTATGAAAAAGGTAGATATTTCAAAGAATACATATAAACACTGTAATGGGGTAATGTTTGCTACAAAAAGAGAAAATCACTGAAGTTTGCAAAAAAGGCTTATCCTGATAGATTACATTCTTTTGGTCTAATTAATATTTTACTCCTGATACACCCCCAAATGAGAGTACCGCTGCTTCAAACCTTCAAGTTCTTTTAACAAAGTTTTCGTGATTTGACACTCTGGTTTGGGTTGCGATCCAATGATGAAAACGTTCTGGTGTAAACTAAGTGTAGATGCACTGTCGAAGTTTTTCTTGAGGCTCCATTTGCTCCTTTTTAAAAAACTTTGTTCTGGAAATTGAAGACCCCCTCTAATTGAAGACCCCCTCTTTATTGCCCTCAATTAATTATAGAAGGATCTATTATTAGAGCAAATACGGTACACTAAATGCTTGGAGCAACAGTGTTTGTCAAACCATCATCTTGCTGTAAATTGAAAATAGATCAATCTCTACAGCAATCTCAATGACGCCCCCCCCCCCCCCCGCCAGGGAAACCGCTTTCCCTTTGGAAAGAAAAGGTCCCTGGGGAAAGGCCCCACTGCTTATCAGGGGGCTGCACTGAGAGATTGCGAACTACCTGGGTACTTGTCATAAATGTTCTCAAATTCCTTACGCTTTGAAAATAATCTAAAATAGGACAGAAGTATCTAAAACTCAATATCATGTTGTTACCAGCAAAGGTGACAGAAACGTCATACTCACTCAAGTCGTGTTGATGGAGACTAGTATCGGTACCAAGGGGGTTTGGGGGGCTTTCCCCCGGACTTTAATTAGAAGAAGAGACTTTAGTAACAATCGTATAAGACAGACTCGCTAACGCAAAGGCAAGTAAAAATGATTACAACGTATTTTCCCGACGGTGCAGCACCTAGATGCTGTACATTTGCACGCTCAAGTCTGACTTGAATGTTCAAACGGACTTCATCCGAGCAAATATTTTTTAGATCTTTTTTATTGTGTAGAAGCATTATAAATTATTTTTGTACAGTAGTTCATTATCTCTCTTGAAAATGGTGCTAAGATGAGAACGAAACGTCGGGAATATATGTTGTTAATATTTTCCACAAATAGATTCGATCAATATCATATCACACCCTGAAATCTAGAACAAGCATCATACTAACGTATTTATGATTTATATATTTAAGGTGATAAGGGGAAAGGTGGAGCGCCTCCCCTTGACAGAATTCACAAGCGTATTCTGCCCCACCTGACATTCTTAACAGCATGTACATTTTTCACTTTAGTACATCATAATGCATCAAAAACCTAGGACCTGTGGTATGACTACTGGATGACTCTTGCCCGTATATACATGCATGTGTTCGTTAAAGTACTCCTAAAAATTGCCATCCGTGAGATATAACTTCAGAGCTGCGCCAAAATTGTGTCTTTGGACCTTAGTGAACAAACTTCTCTTACGACTTTAAACCAATGGCTTAGCGGCCATGTACTTGTCCCAGCAAAAATTTAGACTATACAATTCCACTTTCAGTTGAATTTAGCAAACTTTAAAATTTTTATATCGATGTAGCCAAATATAATATAAAATTGAACGGATAACATATTTAGGATTATTTCCAGAGAATGATGAAACTTGTGACCTGCCCCCCCCCCCCTTGATATTTTAGAAATCCCAAACGCCCCACCTCTCTTAGAGGGTCAGCTTCGTGAGCGGTGAGTACTGGTTGTGGATGCTGGACAATTAGCTATGTGGTATTGGAAAGACTCAAAGAAGAAGAAATTTGATTTCGAAGTACTCATAGACAGAACCAACCAGAGTGAAAAGAGGGAGCAATGGTGAAAGCTCTGAACGTAGGTTGGTACTCAGCAACTGATAACCAAGGACCATCATATTATTTTCAAAACTGACATTAGCAGATGCACATGTAAAGGTTATTATAACAATTAGTAGCTGGTCGAAGGATAAAAAAATTGTTAGCTTTCTTGATTATCACTAAAGGTAGATTCAGTAGGTGGTGTATTTGCTTTAAGAATGTTCAATACTGACTCCTACAGTGGGATTGCCTGTGACTGCGAGCATATGGCAGAGAATATTTTTTGAAGTGACGCACTTCTCGTATGATCTCAGTTTATTGACTAAAGAATTATGTTTCATGGGGCTTTTCCAATTAATACCTGCATTTGATGTAAAAACCATTCAAACCAGAGTGAAGTAAAGCACTAACAATAAAGAACAAAGTTATGAATGTAACAAAGAAGCCGGATGTTGCTTTCATTCAGAATCAACTGACTATATAACTACTATCTACCATGTACCATCAACCACCGCCAATTGAATATTCTTCTGCATTTAGAAGTTCGAAAAAGAGGATAAGGTTTTGTGTATTTTTGAAAAATGTTTAACAAGGAACGTTCATTATACAATGAACCACGGAAAATGAAATGATCATACTGTAATAATGGGGGGGGGGGATTAATGATAAAATGTGAAGGACTTCTACATCAAATACCTATATAAATGTCACTTTTATGTAGACTAAGAAAGGCTTCAATTAAGACGAAACGTTGTCAGAACAATGATTCCTCGTTGGCGTGTTTACGTATAACTTGTCGCTGTTGTATTCACCATGATATTTGTAATTGTCTATCATTTTAAATTCAGAGTTCACAAAAATATTTTATTGCTGGTCTTTGAGAAGATATTAAGATAGCCTTACAGTTTATCGGGTATTGGATTGTATCCGCTAGTATCGGCTGGTATAGGTATTAGGTAATTTTTCGTTTGTCGGTATAATATCGTTATAACAATTACTAACGCCAAGGTCAAAACCATTGTCATAATTTAATCCATCAATGATAAAATATTAGGCGTATTTGGATAAAATTGTGTACTTCCTTGCCTCAAATAATCTGCTATAGTGGTTCTCAACCTAGGGTTCACAGACCTTTTAGGAGTCTGCAGGTGATACGTCAAGGGTTCGGTAACCTATTAAGAATTAGAACGAAAAAATAATAATTTCTGCTTATTTAGAGCATTATTTATAACACGACGCAAAGCAGCAGCAGTGATGTCATTCTGATATATGGGAATTCTAATGTAGCCCCTAGCAATCCAGATCACGCTCACCTGCAGATTATTACAATTTAAATATTGGCCGAGGGATCCACACCTAATAATTATAATTCTCGCAATGGACGGGGTCAACGGGAAGAGAAAGATTATGAGCCACTGATCTAACGAAAACACTAGAACCAGCAATTCGTTTTACGGCATACAATATACTAAGGCCCACTTTCTTCAAGTAAAGAAACAGTATTCATTTTAGATTCAAGAACCTGCAGTAAGGGAATACGTTGCTGTCAGAAAGTGGGAGCACGAAGCACGGTAATGGCACAACCAGGGTTTGTCAGCGTCCACCAAAAACTTTGTAATATTGATGTACTCAATTGTCAATGCCTAGGGAGACCAACATTTTCCGTTGGTACATACCTTGTAATGAAAAGCACCAAAATGGCTAACTCGTTTTCGTTGGAGAGAAAAACTGTGGACTATTGGAAATTTTTACCCGTAAAAAGGGATCGTTGTCCCGCATTCAAAAGTGAAGGGGGGGGGGGGTGAGTTCAAACTGTCCAGGTTCTGATCTGCGCCCGCGACCTAAAGTCCCTTCTACCTATTATTTGTCGATGAATCAATAACTCTTTTAAACATGAACTAAAAAATAGCGCAATACATTTGCAGATCTCAAGTAACTGAATGCAAAAGATTTAGCCTTTGTGCCCAACAACATACCCTAAGACGTTGATTTTAGTTGGCACCTTGACACAGGGTTTCATGGCCAATTACGTTTACAGCTGATTTTCTCACTCTATTTGGGCAACAGTTAATATGTGGCCGGGTACAACTACCTTGTTCAGCTTTCGCAGGATTTTCGTGACATGCACGCGCCGGTTTCTTGAGTTGAAATGTCACACTAAAGAGTAGTCACAACGCTTTTATGAGAACATTATTGAAATCACGTCAAAAGAGTGCTAGGGATTATAGCGCAGATCATCATGAAAGCGCGTTTCTTACAACTGGAACAAAGAGTACACAGACGTTGAGTGACTAATGTTCTTCTACTATATGTCCAAGCATCAATTCTAGATATACAGCTTGCATAGGGTAGAGTAATAGTTAAGATAATGCACAACGGCAATCAATTTTATGTACGTGAACTAATTTTTCAAGTTATGAACACTTAATGGTAAATTAATGCAAATGTGGGAGCAATACGTTGGGGGGCCACTTCATCACTCACGTTTTTGTACTAATCTCGTCACACATTTCAAATGGAAACTGCACGGAAAATGCCCGAAATCTAAGTTTTGCATGGTAATGGACCGCCGTCCCAATTCTTTTATTACGTTATTACAAGCGAGTTATATTGAAGGAAATCTATAATCCGTATTTTTCATTTTTCTATAAATGATACTAATAATATCAACAGGAATAGGAACATGTTACCTCTTGAGATACTAGAATAGATAAAGTTATCCTATTTGTAACGATTCAACGAATTAGATGTATGACACAAAACAATGTTGAAGAAAATAGAAATAAAAAGGTCCATGAGAACATACTAACGGAATATACACTACAACAAATGGAACTTGATCAGGATGAAATGTAAACAGAAAAAGAAGTTTGAAGATATGCGCTCCATGAAAATCAGTATCTACGCCTTGAAGGAGAGTACAACAGCAAAGACCATGAAGCTATTTAAATGGCAGTTTATATTGTGTCGTAAAAACAACTCTTCTTAATCTGAGTCGCTTTACAAAACTCCAAGCGGCGTTACAAATATTGAGTTCAAGTCAATAGTATTGGGTGCCATCAAATTGTTCCCATTCGAAGGCCGTCATCTTTACACTCTTGAAGTTGACTCTTCTGGCTTTGTTTGGTTCTTCAGTCTGCCATTCACTTTTCACAATTTCGAAATCATCAGATGTTGCTCCATCGAGGTCCAGTCCAGTTACATGAATATCCTCCGAACAATTGACCACACTCAAATCATTAGTCATGTTGACGCATGCAGTACTAAACACTAGCTGCCTCATGTGCTGGTCGAATTGCTTACCACTATTGTCCTTTCGAAAGTTCTTGGACATTGATGACCATAAATTGCGAAAACTGCAGAGAAACGACTCGACAATACTTCGAGTTTTGGATTTCGCTCTGGAGTATCTATCAGGACAGTCTTGGTAGGCTCCATTTTCTATATCCTGTGACAGATCACACGAATATTGTGTGCTCTTCAGTATGTTGAAAGCAGCGACTAGGTTGGAGAGCCTAAGGTCGAAACACAAGATGATTAAACTAAACACCATTTACCAGATACATTGTATGAAATGGACTTAGTCTTAAAACATATATACAGTATGCTGGGATGTTAATCATTCTTGCAAAGAGCTTTATGGAGTTTCCAAATACTAATGTAGTTATTGTTGCTGACGTCTAATTTGCTCTATGATAGAGAAACATTGTCATAATGAATGCAAAGAAATCAAGGTCGGGGCAAACTTTATGTTCAGCAAACTTAGTTGACCCCTTACAATTTTGGAGGTTGGTAGGTAAGGAGGGCAATTGTTCTCCTAAATTTTGACGAGCGTTAAACATAGCAGTCCCGAATTAAGGAATATGTTGACGACACAAGGGCATGATACAGTCTTAATTAGTCTTAGATTTTAAAGGGGGTCATCTTTTGAAATCAAGTGGTAGCCCGAAAGAAAATCCAAAAGATTTATACCTTGTACAACTGGCAACCCTTTTTATAAGATATGTCTCAAGTTTCGAATGTACGAGTTATTAGTTTTGGTTGATATAGACTTAACCAAGCTTCATACGGAGGCAGTACAACACAGGACTGATTCTACTTTGTCAAGGGTAAAAAGACCTCATTTGTTACTTTTTAATTAGTGTTTTTGTATAAGCATAGGCGGTTACTCATACAGGATAAATCAAGAAAGGGCATGAAAACTGATTGTCTGTGTGATGAAAAGCACTCATAGCCTATTCTCGCAACTTTTCATTTGACTGATTAACAGTTTAAAGGACGACTAACGGTAGATAGTTCCTAACGATAGTACCAAAGTAAATGAAAAAGAGAATTTATGTGCAATCTCTTCAATCGAATCAGCAAAAAGTTTATCATAGCAAACCATGTTTATGTAATATCTATTTGTGATATCCAGGTGCCTGGTGTTATCTGAAAAATTAATAACTAATTTCCAACTGCCGTCTATACAAGCAGATCATTGCATTTACTGCTTTGAAAATCTACCAGTATTATGATTGGTATAAATATCAAAGAAGTGCTTATCTCAATTGATCTGTTCATGATTGTCAATTTAAATATTTTTATCTCAAGTAGGTATCCTGAGTGATTACCCTTGTATTACATATTCCAGGAGTGTCACATATCTCTAAAAATTCTTTTTAAGATCTCTATAGGTATTATTTCATTACTTTTTATTTATCAAGGTTCTCTTACCTTTTCCTCAGATTCAATTTCCTTCTCAATTGATAAAGAATACCAACTGACACAAAGAAAACTAGTGGAAAGACGACGTAAGGCCAAGTCCATTTACTATCAGGCATTGAAGTTTTCGGATAGGTAACTAGGTAGAAAGAGGAAGAAATAGAAATCAATAGCAAAACTTCAACAAATGCATAACAAAATCAACCCTCCCACGCCTACTTACCGTAAGATTAATACGGAAATGATTTTGATGGCTCTTACATTAATAACAAACACTTCGAAGTAAAGTTTCCTGATTTTCCTACACTCTTTAATGTTCTCATTATCAACAATGTCATAATTATTACCAAAACCCGCTACAATCGACACCACCTTCATCTTTTCATTTGGTCATGGGCATGACCATCATCATCATCGACGTCTTCATCGTCATCAACATTCTTTACCATTAACATCGTATTTATCATTTCTACCGTCCTAAGCATGAAATTACAAGCTTCTTGCTCAACATCTCAGTGATTATTATTCCCCATTCTTATCCACTGCATTAAAATTTTTAACCTTTTTCATAGGGCAACCCCTCTGAGCAACTCACTATGACCTGAGCCGACCCTTCAAAAACGATTGAAACATACTCAGTGCAGTTGTAAACATTCAAAAGCGGAGCAAGTATAATCAGAAATTATATAAAAATATTTTTGAACAAAACTCAGTTGAAATCCTTTAAGTCAGTAAAACGAAGATTGGAGGGGCGTTGGTCATAGGGGAATACTTCAAAAGAACCGAAATCTTTACAAAGCTACAAGCAGTGCCAGTGAGACGACTTGTGGTGCATCTTGAAGACCATCTTTGTCTATGCATGGAACCGTCGTTGACAGCACGTCTCAGAACGTCTTCTACTATTAGTCCGTTTCCAACCTTCGTCTTAATTTCCAACAGAACGGCGAGGCCAGTTACTGCGTCGTATTTCAAGCCATCAAACTCTTTTTGGCGTTATGTCTTGGCGTAGGAACCCACAGACTGAAATTCCCCTACACTACATCATAAAAATAAACCTCTTTAAAGACAACATTAGTTAAGTCGATAGTAACAACGTACCAATGTTAATGTGCTCGTTTGGTTCCTGGACTGGTCCAGCTTTGAATCCTGTTGCATAAAAATTGGTAAACATACTTCCTTTTCCAAGTATGTCTACCTGTAAACGAGAAAGCATCTGCTTTCGTTTTTTCTTGTCGTTCTTTTGCTTTAAGCAAAGTATTATTTCTCAAAACAGCAGAAATAAATTTGTACCTCACTTTATGAGCAACTTTCTTTCGCAAAAATCTACAGATTGCCAGCCATAGAACGCTAAAGAGTCAAAAGACAATTTATTGTCAGGACTTTTCTATTTATATATTATTGTGACGTCAAATTAGACATTTTCGAGGGAACATGGCGGACGTAAGTGATGACGTCAGGAGAATATCTTAACTTATAACTATCGAATCACAGACTGAAATTAAATCGGAAGAGAAGAACCTGAATGTCAATAACAGCAAGACAAGACAGAAGAATATGAAATTCATAGAGAAGGAACCACAGAACGGCACAAATGTAAGAATCTACACATCGAAAGTGACATCAACAGAGGGAAAATCCTTACTCACAGCGCATACAACAAGCTTAAAGATGCCTTTGGAAGTAAGAAACTGTTCCTATCAACAAAGTGAGACTGCTAACAAATCACGTACAGGGTATATTCCTCTACAACAGTGAGCTGTGGACAACCACAAAGAAAATAGAAAATGGAATAGATGTGTTCCAGAGAAAAGTGCTGAGACAGATCATGAACATCAAATGGCCCGAAGAAAATAACCAACGAGAAATTGTATAAGGTAAGCAAACAGACCCAATTGAGCAAGGAAGTGAAAAGAAGAAGACTGAAGTGGTATGGACACATGATGAGATTACCAGACAAAGCACCAGCCAAAAGAGCCCTGACAAAACACCAGAGATATGTCAAAAAGTACAGAGGAAAGATTAAAACAACCTGGCTTGACACCGTAGAGAACGATATGAGTACAATTAAGGTGGTGATAATAAGTGGCGGTAGGCTAGAACAACGAAGCATAGAGCAAGCTGCACAAAATAAGATCATGTGGCAAAACAAAACTCGGCGCACTATGTCATTCTAGGAGATGAAATAGCCTGCTAGAGAGAGAGAGAGATGGAAGCGCAGACATTATTCTTAACAGATATAGAATGCTTGATAATGTGAATTCAATCAAAGGCAGTATAAATAGTAAAAAGGCACATTACAAACTATGCGTTTATTGTTAACTTCAATCTCCAAAGTCGAATATTTTCTCAGAGTGAGGTATCTTTCACTTCTATGTACCTTCTCCAATGAGGACGTTGATGATTATGTAATTTCATAACTTAAGCTCTTTGTTTTCCTTAATTTTTGACTCCGATTTTCAAGATCGATTTACTAGTGAAATTCTTGATTTCTTCCTTAAGCATCACATGTCATACTAACTCCAGCTGTGTCTCTTTTTTGTAGATCGTAACAGATTTATTTCCCGTCCAACTTTGCTAAGACATCTGAATTTGTGACATGATCCTTTCAACATGTTTTTATAATTTTCCTCTACAACCAGATTTCTGAAGGTTGCCGCCATTTTCTAGGGCCAGTTAAATCGTCCAACATTCACTGCAATATTTTGTAATGAATTTTGGTGGCAGTCCTCCATTAACCTTTTCCAACTGTTGAGCAAGTAACCATAGCTTTTTAGCGGAAGTTAGTTACCAACACAACTTAGAGGGGCATTAGTCAACCCTGCATTTTTAACTTGAAACCGCCATTTATCAGAGTTTTTGCCCGCATCCTAATTTTTAAAGCTTAAAATAAAACCATGACGTGCATAGAAAGATCAAAATAGGATTTTCATAACATCTGAAACACTGTATCAAGTTTTGTTACGTATGAAAAACTTAACTCGGAATTGTAATGGACTTGACGCGTATTGATTTAGAATATGAAAAGGTTGAAAAAGAAGTTGTGTTTTATTTTCACTTATTGAAGGAATACCGTGAGAGAGGTTCTGAAGAAATTAGATAGCATTATCAATGTTGTATTGCTTACCGACGTCATGATCCCTTAAACATCATTATGTTTTCATTCATG
>JAAAKM020003924.1:0-12096 GCA_010016025.2 Alatinidae sp. Z8VKAUB7J3 | reverse complement strand
GCGGGGTGGAGCAGTCCGGTAGCTCGTCAGGCTCATAACCTGAAGGTCGCAGGTTCAAATCCTGCCCCCGCAACCAAAACAAATGGCCCCTCGTGGGGCCTTTTGTTTTGGTACCGAGAGTAGCCTTTGGGTCTGTTGATCTTCCCCCAAAATCCAGTCCACTCGCTTGGACAGTCGAAGACTTTTAGCCCGTCCTCAATCCGCTAGATACTCCCTGAAGGGCTTGTTGGCGGCCTTGAACTGCACCGTGACCCACAGTTTCTGGGTATCGCTGGAGAAGCTGTCGGCATTGTAGTCGGCATACTGAACGCCGAGCGAAATGGTGCCGTAGTCGGTCTTGATCGCCTTGAAGAGGCCCACGTCCCATTCGGAGCCGTAGTGGGCACCGCCCTCGTCGGCCCAGAATTCATGATAGGCAGCCTTGAGGCTGAGACCCTCGAGCCAGCCGCTGCCGGGAAGCTTGGCATCCAGATTGATATAGAGATCCTGAAGACCGTTGGGCGGGGTGGTCAGAAACTGATCGGTCAGTCCGTTGAACTTGTGCAGCGTGGCCAGCGGCGTTTGGAAGGCATCGGTCCCGTCGCCCTGGAGCAGCTCGTAACCCACTCTGGCCTTGATGCCATGATGGCCCACGCCAGCCTCGGCGAGAGCGTACCAAAGGCCGAAGTCGCCGGGATTGTCGGCGAAGTCCGACTGATGGGCCACACTGCCGGCGTAGAGCAGTTGCCAGTCTTCGTCGAGCGCGAGTTTGCCGCCGATATGCGTGCCGAACGATGCGCTTGAGCTTCGCGCGAACGAGGCGCGATCATAGTCCAGGAGCAAAGCGAAGGGCGTTACGGTCAACTCCGGCAAAGGCTGGTAGGAGACGCGCACGGCGTGGGTCGACATCTCGAGCTCGCCGACAGCCGAGTCGGTGCCGAAAATGCGGTGAACTTCCTCCAGATAGTCATACTCCAGCTCGAGCTCCGGCGAGGGCAGGAAGAAGGCACGCGCGGCGTCGAAGGTCTGTTCGTTCTGGCGGAAGCCGACATTGCCAATGAAGCGCGCATTGTCCCAGATGATGCGCTGCCGCCCCACCTTGACGCGGGTCTTGGGAATCGTCCCCTTGGCGTCCAGGTAGAGCTCGTTGACCTGCAGGTCGTCCGGATCGGCGACCACCGGAAAGCGGGTCCGGCCGTTGATCGTATCGTTGAAATCTTCGTCTCCGAGGGACTCGACCGACTCGAAGTTGAAGCCGAGACCGACCCCGTGAAAACGTCCTGTCTCGAAGCCGGCACGGGTGCGAATCGTGTTCGCCCTGGCGTCCTCCGGGCGCGAATCCTGCGCCACGAATTCAAAGCGGTAACGAACATCGAGGATCGGACGGGCGTCGAGATAAAGATCCCGCCAAGTGCCGGCGGCTTGGTCTTCGGCCCGGGCCGAATCGCAGATCCCAAGGCTGGCGACCAGCAATCCGACAATCTTCAGTGACTTGGTCATCGGCGCGAATTCACTTATGAGCAATACGTCAAAGCAACGCTGTCATACAACTTTATGGCATGCCAAGATGCAAGTCATCCGGCCTGGGAAGCCGATCCTGAGCGTCGCTTCGAGCCCGGTATCGCCTCGGCGGCATTCGCGCGACGGGCTGGGGTACAAGGACGGCTGGGGTACAAGGGCGGCTGGGGCTCCCGAGGGCGCCGGCCCATCGCAAGTCCAGCATCCCCGTGATAGACATCCCTCTCCAACCGAACACTTGGGCGAACCTCGTCGGGAGGAGGCACGGCAGGTGCCTTGATAGGGCCTCCCTCCAACGACTCTCGGGGATCGAATGATGAATCTCTTTAGCGTAATCCGTCCGTCAAACTCCTGAGCCTTCGTCGGGCGAGAGCCGTCATGCCAATTGGCACGCGCAAAAAGCGACTGAAACCGAACTTCTTTCCGCGTCGTCCCCGCGGCAAGCGGGCGCGCGGGCGTTACGTCACCGCAGGTTGCAATGTGACACTCTTTCCTCTCTGATGTACCTCAAGGTGTGGGACGTCGCGATGTATTTCGACAACGGCTGGACGGCGGTGAGGGGGCAGGAACTGGCCGATTTCTGCGATCGGGTTCACCCGGCCGACGGGAAACACCCGGTGACGGTCGAAGCGGCGGAGATCGGCAAACGCAACCTCACGTTCTACGATGCTGTGGAACTGATCCGGGTGAGAGATCCAGCCTGGGTGCCCCCCAACCTCTTTCTCTATTATCTGCGCGATGGCAGGAACCTCTTTCGCCTGAACGGCACCTCGCCGCCGATCCATGAGGTCAACGCCAAGGCGCCGGTGCGGATCACACAAGAGAATTGCATAGAATACCTCGAGTTCTTCTGCTTCTTCGTGCGAGGCGTGGAAGGTCCATTCCTGATCGCCCAATCGATGGAGGATACCTACGTGCCGAAGCCGGTCGATGAGACGACGCGATCGGTCCTCGAAGGTACGATCCGGCCCGCCGCGATCAATGGCGTGGACTCCGACGGCAATTTCTTCGTGGACGCCGTTGTCTACTACTCCAATGCGATCTTCACCTCGGATTTCAAGATTTCACCCAGCGGCATGGTCGAAATGCAGAATGACGAGCCTATTGCCGCCGATCTTCCATTGATGATCGACGCCCCCGTGTCGTAAGTCGCTCTGGTCGATGGCGAGTGAAGGTTAGGCGGAGGCATGTGCGCGCAACTTGCTCCAAAGGTCTTTGTGAGCGGCACCTTCAAGGATTTGGTGGATTATCGTGCGCTTATCCGAAAGGCGTTTCGACGGATCGATTATCTGGCGATCGACCTGAGCGAGAGAGATCCGAGAAACGCCGACGTCGGTGACAAGATCAAAGCTCGGCTGCAGGAAGCGGATTACTTGGTGTGCATCGCCGGTCTACGCTACGGCTCTCGGCTCAAAGAGCAGTACAACGAGCTCTCCTGGACACATTTCGAGTTCGCGACGTTCCTGGAACGTATCGATTCCGGCGCATTCATAAACCCGGAGTCCCGTATCTGCCTCTTGTTTCCAAAAGCGAACAGCGAAGCCTACTACTTCTGCAAGGACAACGCTGAACAGGCGTATGATGCCGAGCGGCTGCCGAGCCAGGAACGCATCCGCGACCGCGACAGCCAGGCGGTGTTCCGGCTCTTCACCCAAGGCAAGCTCAAGGACCCGCCGGATCCCGAACTCATCGACATGAGGAACGCCGACCGGGCACTTTCTTTGGCTCAGGCCGGGCGCACGGGTGGCGGGCCGTTTGCCAATCACTACGAACTGCAATTGCTCATCAAGGACTTCGTCATCGAGGGGCTCCATTCGTGGAAGCAGTTGAGTGGCCACTCCCCTCAGTGCGAAGACACCGCGCCCTCGATGGAGTCGGCGATCAACCTGCCTCCGAAGGTGCTAGCGCGACTCAATCCTCCTCAGCGCCCGCCGGCGCTCTGCGCAGTGGCGGCGCGGATCGACAACAGGGGCCTGGAAGCGCGCGATGTAGCCGATGCCATCTTTGAAGAAAACCTTTGGGAAGACGTCGACCGGCGCCTGCTGGATGTCAGCGGTGTGAGCGATGCTTCAGTCGATTCCGTCTTGCGTGTTATGGCCGAAAAGGAATTTGGGGCCGAAATCGTAGCCGGACGCAAAGAACAGATCGTCGAGATCGCCAAGGACGCCTCGGCTGACCCTTTCCGGCGCACGTACCTTCTGAAAAACATCAAGGATTATGGCATTGCCAAGACCTTTCTGCGCGAGGTCTGGCCCGCGCTTCAGGCGGAAATCGTGCGGCGTGCCCGGCCGGAGGCCGGTCTCTTTCTGATCTTATCTTGTGACATCGCGGCGGAGACGCTGGAACGGTTCTGCGACCCCCCCGACGCCGCAGAGCCCGACAACGCAAGGCCGATCCTTCTGAGCGAAAAGGCCCTCTTTCCCGCCGCAGCGGCGCCGAAAGCGGATAAGGCAAAGGAGACACCGTCCTGATGACCGACTACCCCTACAAGACCTTCACCGGCAAAGGCGCGCCGGGCCAGCCGCTCGACTACCACATTCACCCGAGAAGCGCGCTTCTCGTCGATCTCGCGATCAAGCTCGGCCGCCCGCTTCTGATCGAAGGTGAAGCCGGCTGCGGCAAGACCACGCTGGCAACCGCGGTCGCGGCAGAGCTTGGATTGGACGACCCGCACATCGAGCCCATCCGCTCCACCTCGCGCGCGAACGATCTCTTTTACCGCGTCGACACGCTCGCACGGCTGATGGACAGCAACCTCCCGGCCCGGCAGGACAGAGCCGCACATGTGCAGAACTACATCTCGCTGGAACCTATCGGTCAGGCCATCGTCGACGGAAGCCCGGCGGTCATTCTGATCGATGAGATCGACAAGGCCGACATGGATTACCAGAACGACCTCCTGTTCGCGCTGGAGCGGTTCGAGTTCGACATCGACGAGATCCCCGCGAGCGAAACGCGCGAGATCAACGGCGTATCGCATCGCATGGTTCGGAAAGGCGGGGCGAAGCCCATCGTGATGTTCACCTCCAACCAAGAAAAGCTGTTGCCCAAGCCTTTCCTGCGGCGCTGCATCTACCTGGAGCTCAGCTTTCCCGATACGACCGACGAGCTGATCCGGATCGTGCGTTCCAATCTCGAAAGGCGGGTGCGCGAACGGGAAGCCGGATGGCAGGCCATCGAAACCATCAACGAAACGCTCGTCAGAAACGCTGTCGAGTCCTTCCTCAAGATTCGAAGTGCCGCGGAAAGCGACAGGGCTATCAAGAAGCCTGCGACCTCGGAACTACTCGACTGGGTTCATGCGCTACACGTGCACCCGGATTTCGGGGATGATCTTTCCGGTCAGGCGCCCCCGCTGTGGGAGATGCTGTTCCGTACTTCGCAGGATCAGTCGCGCCATGCCCGCCATGCCCCGGTCGATAGAGACGACAAAGCTTGAGCCAGACCCACACCTATCCCCTCGTGGCGATCGTCTCAGCGCTCCGTGAGGCGGGGATGTCGGTTTCCGTAGGTGACCTTCTTACTGGGATAGAGGCGTTGACCGTGGTCGATGCTCCCTTCGTCACGCTCGAACCTGTCGCGACAAGTAGGAAGGACCAGTTCGCCGAAGTCGCCGGCCGGCGGCGCGTTCGGCGCGAACAACTGATCTGGCTGCTAGAGACGCTCTGGGCTCGGTCCGACGAAGAGCGCGATCTGGTGCGCAGGGTTCTCGGGCGTGAAATCGCTCCGGCATCGCCTTACTACGCGCTAACCCTTGGACGCGCGGTCGCAGGTTTGCCCGAGGCGTCCGGCCAACCGGGACCCGAAGCGCCGCGTTCGCCGCCCGAAGACCAACTGGAGGATTTGACCGCCAGCGCAAAGAAGCGTGCGGCGGAGGAGACAGGAGAAGCCGAGGACCGACTGTCCCCGGAGCCGATCGCGGCAGCGCAGACCGAAGACACGCAACGCGTCCGCATGGCCGTGCCCGTCATCGAGGACGAGACCCTGCCCGACGGGCATCTCTTCCAGCTCGAAGATCCGCCCCTGGTGGATGAGCTGGCGCTGGCCAATATCTGGCGGCGGTTCCGGCGACCCCGTTTCTACTCGGATGTGCGCCGGATAGATGCGGAGAAGTCGGTGGACGCCACAGTGCGTGCCGGGGGCATGATGACGCTCGTCAACGCAACACGCCGGGTCAATCAGGCACGGCTGACGATGATGCTCGATGCAAGCTCGGTGATGGCGCCCTGGTCGAATTGGCGGCGCCTCCTTGCGAAGACCATTCATCCCGATGCCAGCCGCCTCGATGCGGCGGAAATCGGATACTTCGCCACCATGCCGGGCACAACGTGGTACAAGGATGAAGCCCTGCTGCACGACCCGATGTCCAGTGGCGACATGGATAGGCGTCTGAAAGAACTTGCAGGGCGCCCGATGCTCGTCTTCGGAGAAGCGGGCGCGGCCCGCGCCCCGATGCGGAACATCCCCGCTCGGCTTCGGACCTTCCTCGATCTCACGCTCAAACACGAGATCCGCCCGTTGATCTGGATCAACCCAATGCGGAAGGCGCGCTGGCAAGCGTTTTTTCGGAGTACATTGGATGCAGCTCCCCATGCCGATGCGTTTGAGCTGACGCATACAAACCTCATTGTCGCCGTCGACCGGATGCGGGAGGAAGCGCCGTGACCGCCGATGCGCTCGGCCCAGAAGAACTGGCCGGACTGCTCGACGATTTCGAACGGCGCTACGGCCCTGCCTCGCTAAAGCTCGCCTCCCATGCCGCGGTGGCTGATCGACTGAGTCCAGAGCTTCTGGGCCTGATCCGGCAGAACTTTCTCGAAGGGCCGGACCGGTTCCAGCCCTCGTACGATGCCGATGTCCTCTTCGGCCCGCTCTGCAGCCCCCATGGCGGGGATATCTACGAAATGCTGCCGCGTGTTCGGTCCTTTCTTTTCCGCGCCCTCGACCGGCAATACCCGCTCAGCCCCTCGCGCCGTTATCGCTCGCAAGACGTCGCGCGAATGATCCGGCATTATCTCAGCACGCTCGCCCCGCCCGGTCGCGACGTGTCTCAGCACGAGACCCAGTTCCGGCAACAGAACCTTTGGCGCATCCTCGCCATCGACGATCCGGGGACGACGCTTGAACTGCTTCGGGACACCACGCGCGGGCGGCTTGACCTGCCGCGCGATCAGCTAGCAAGGGCGCCGAGAAGTGGCGGGATCGTGTCGGTGACCGAGGACGTTTTCGCCGCATTCCAAGACGAAGTGGCCTATGTGAACGCTATCGACTTGATGGCCGAAGGCAAGAGCGAGGAGAGCTTCGCGCTGTTGGACTTCCTTGTGGACTCCGGGTTCGAACCGGCGGAGCCGGGCCTTGCCTCCCCGGCGACACTGCTGGCCGAGGAAAAGACCTTCGACGATTTGCGTCGGAACACCGTTCGGGGGCTGCCGACCTCCGGCCCGGTTGCCGAGCAGGGCGATGGGGATTCCGGGCATGGCGATACCGAGATGGTGAGCGATCTGGAGATCGATCTCGAAAAGTTCGACTTGCAGGACAGCCCGGTCTCGCGCGCGGTCCGCGGCGGCGATCTGTCGGATCTGCGAAGGTCTCTTGATGTGCATGGAGATCGGCTGGACTTCCTCGATCGTTTCGGCTTCGCGCCCCTTCACCACGCGGTGCAGATGGGACGTGGCGATTTGGCCGGGTGCCTGCTCGAGGCCGGGGCAAACCCCGATGTCAAGAGCGTCTACAACTCCACGCCGCTTTTCTGGTGTGGGGCTCACGGCATGTCCGATCTTGCCCGCGACCTCCTTTCCCGTGGTGCGAACCCGGCCCGGTCGACGTCGAAAGGCTCAACGCCGTTGATGATGGCTTGCCATTACGGCCACCGCGAGATGGTTCGGCTTCTTCTGGCCGAGGATGCTGTCGATGGGCCCCATATCTCGCTTGCGAACCATGACGGCAACACTGCGTTGCATTGGGCGATTGGCACGGGCGACCAAGTGATTGTCGACGCCCTTCTCGGGGCAGGGGCGGAGCTTCCCCTGCACACCTCGGGACGCATGAATCTCTTGCATTGGGCGGTCTACAGCCGGTCTCTCGAAATGGCCCTGCGAATGTTGGAGATGGGCATCCCGGTGAATGCCACCGACCAAAGGGGGGCAACGCCGCTGCACTTCGCCTGCTGGGACCGTCCTTCCCTCGAAATCGCTCGGCTCTTACTCGAATGCGGGGCCGATCCCTTTCGTGCGACCCGTCAAGGCTGGACCCCAAGCCGCCTCGCGGCAAGTTGGAACAACCCCGATATCCTGGCGCTTCTGTCGACCTATGAGAAGTTCACCGAACGCCACGTGGCGGACGCGGCCTGGAATGGCGGAACGGAAAGCCTGTCTTACCTAATCGACAAGCAAGGTGCGGCTTTCAACCCGTTGACCTGGAAAGACCCCTTGCTGAAGTCCGACCGGCCGCGCGCTTTCGATTTCATTCTTGCACGGGCCGATCTGTTCCAGACGAGCTATGACGAGCTGTTCGGGAAGATCGTCCAGTTCGCAAAGCCCGCGCTTCTTCGTCATGTTCGCAAGCTCGGCCGCCACTTGCCTCCGCTTCCCGAAAAGAAGAAGTCATGGGCCGATCTCGTCGGCAGCAAGGCCGAGCATCGCGATGCTACGCTTGCTGAGCTTCTGGCGTTTCCCGCGCCGCTCGATTTGCTGGTAGGCGGTGACGCGTTTCTCGTCGTTGCCGCGAAAGATGGGTTGCCAGAAACGGTCGACGCTTTGCTGAGGAGAGAGGCGAACATCGATGCGCTGGATGTCAATCTCTCCACTCCGTTGGCTGCCGCGCTCGGTGCGGGCCAACTCGACATAGCGCGCCGGTTTCTCGACGAGGGGGCCGACCCGAATAAGCCACTGGGAGGGAAGGCGACCCCGTTGATCTTCAAGGCTGATCGGGCCAGCCTTTCGCTGCTTGCCGAGCGGGGTGTGGATTTTGAGGCGCGTGACCTGACCGGCGCGACGTTTCTTCACGCCTGGGCTATACGGCCGGACGCACCGGCGAAGAACAAGACGTTTGACGCGCTGGATCACGAGGACGAGCTTGCAATCGCGCTCGACCACGGACTTTCGGTCGACGCTACCGATCACACCGGCGAGACGCCGTTGCATTTCGCGGCCCGCCATGACCGGGCCATGACCGTGAAACACCTCATCGCCGCCGGTGCGACGGTCGATGTCCCCGCCCACGACGGTTTCACACCCTATTTCCGCGCGCTCGAATACAAGAAAGAGGCGGCTGCCGAGGCACTGCTGGCCGCCGGGGCCCGGCAGGACTATCGGACCCCCGGCGGGTGGAGTGCGCTTCATATCGCGGCAGAGCTTGACCGAAAGGACATCCTGCCCACGCTCTGGGAATCTCTTGGGGCCTGCGATCCGGCCGCTTCGCGCCCGCCGCGCACACCGCTTCAGGTCGCTGCGGAGGCGGACGCCACGGATGTCGTCACTTTCCTGCTCGAAAGGGGCGTCGATCCCGACCATCGCGCGGGTCTGACACCCCCGCCTCTGCACCTCGCCCTCGAAACAGGAGCGGTCCGCGCTGCAACCGTGCTTGTCGAGGCAGGGGCGGCCTGCACGAACGTAGATATCGGCAGCGGCATGACCGCTCTCCTGCGGGCAGATGCGCTCCTCCGCCGCGTCGCGCTGACGGAACGGTTCCTGGACGATGTCCGGGCTCTGATCGCGCTTATGAGGCGCTGACGCGCAGGCCGCTTCAGGCGTCGACCTCCATCGGGCCAAAGATACTCTCGATCTGCGCGCGAAATGCACCCATGTCCATTTGCGGCGGGGTCAGGCCTCCGAACGGCCCGTCCTTGCTGCGCCAGAAAGCGAGGATTTGGGGAAATTGGTTGAACTCGAGATCCGCCTCGCTGATGATCCGTCTGTCAAGCGGTAAGAGCCTGAGATCCTTGGCGCTTTGTAGAATTCTATCGTAGGCCGCCCGGGTTTCGGCCTTTGCGAGCCGATCCGCCATATGAAACGGATCGTCGGTGCCGAACCGCTCGCGCGCCTCCGCACGACGGGACATGATGAGATCGAGCCCGGCACGGGCGATATTGGCCGCCGGGCCCTGCGAGATGCGGCAGACATAGATGAGCCGCGCGAGAACATGCAATTCCGCCTGCCCCACTTCGGGCAGGTGGATCAGCACGCCTGAGCGCATTATGGACACGGTATCCAGGGCCATCACTTGTGCACACATGATGCACGCGCAATGAGCCTCTGAATTCGTAATTGCGTCATGGGGGCCGATCGGTTGTTGGTACTTCTCGCTTCGAAAACCGCAATAGCGGCAAATGTGATTGTCCCTTCCGAAAACCGCGCGACCCCGTGGCCCGACGCCACCTAGGGTCCAAAGCGTAGTGATCGGCCGGGGAACGGCGGCGGTGGGAAAAGTCAGGCCGAACACTGGGTCGATGAAGCTCTTGTGTGCGTTCAACCGGATGTTCTGCTCCGACAGCGGGTTCTTGTTGGGGTGGGCCTGCTTCTTCGTCGGCGCTGCCGCGGCGGGCTTCGGTGCCGCTGTGGCGGGCGCGGCCTTTGCCGCCTGTCCCGCAGGCTTGGAAAAGCTCGGCATTGGCCTGACCGGTTGTTTCGGCGAGGCAAGGCTCGGCGCCTTCTTCTCCCCACCTGCCAACTCGCCCACCGGATCATCTTCCAACAAGTTGGCCATCTGCGCGAAAACCGCCGCGTTTTCCGCCATCTGGTCCTTGAGCGGCGCGTTCTGATCGCCAAGTTCCTCGAAGAATTTCGACGCATCGCGCAGAAGCTTGCTTGCCAGCTCGATAATTGGGACATCGTCCAGTCTGCCGCCGGGGTCCGCCGCGATCATTCGGCCGATCTGCCGGTAGACGTTAGCGTTTTCCTGCAATTGCTCTCGTACAGGCTCGTTCTGCTTGGACAGCGTCTCGAAGAACGTCGCTGCGTCCTGCAGAAGATTCGACGTGAGATCCGTATACTTGGCCATGGTTCGCCCCTACGGATTACCGACCGCCGCGGCGCAGCAAACAATAGCAGCACGCAGGCGAGATTGACCGAAGGGACCCGTTTTCGGAAGCCGTGACCGTGGCCGACTCCCAAACACGGATCCAGGTGGGATGCTAGTGGATGGCTGCACCTGCGACTATCCGATTCTCGAGACTGTCTCTTGGCCCTAGGCTTGGTTGGGTTTCCGACTCAGAGTCGCACCGCATGTGACGTGCTATGGCTTTAGGCCAGCCAAAGGAGACCGGAAGTGGCACTCCGGAGTGTTCGGCCCGTTAGACCGGTCGGTCACCTTGCACCGTGGTGCGCAGCATGTGGCGCGTGTAGCTCGTGTCGTAGTCCGTCGCGCAATGCATGACGCAGCGGTTGTCCCAGAACACCAGGTCGTGTCTGCGCCAGCGGTGGCGGTACTGAAAGCGCGGGTCGACGATGTGCTCGAGTAGCTGCGCCAAGAGGTCCTTGCACTCGGTTTCTTCCAAGCCCTCGATCCCGAGCGTGAAGCCCGGGTTGACGTAGAGCGCCTTGCGGCCGGTCTCTGGGTGGGTGCGCACCACCGGGTGCCTGACCTCGCGAATCTTCGCCGCCTGTTCATCGGTGAACTTCGTCAGGGCGCGTCGCCGGGCGATGTTGTAGCTGTGCCGGGCGGTGAGGCCCGCGACCCGCTGTCGCGTGTCCTCGTCCAGCGCCTCATAGGCCGCGGACATGTTGGCAAAGAGCGTGTCGCCGCCCTCGGGCGGGATCTCGACGCCGTAGAGCAGCGAGCCGAGCGGCGGAAGCTCCTCGTAGCTCACGTCGGAGTGCCAGTAGCGCCCGCCATCCTCGACGCCGACCGGCTGCCCGTCCTGCTTCTTGTTCGACAGCACCAGGATCTCCGGATGGCCCGCCAGGAGGTACTGCTCGAGCATGTGGATATGGAGGTCGCCGAAGCGCCGGCTGAACGCGATCTGCTGCGCCGGCGTCAAGCCCTGGTCGCGGAACACCAACACACCGTGATCGAGGTGTGCCTGTTTGATGCGGGCGAAGGTTTCGTCGGGCAGCGGCGCGGAGAGGTCAACTCCGATTACCTCGGCGCCGAGCGCTTGGGAAAGTGGGCGTATGTCTAGGGTCATGATCTTGGAGTGTGGCCCAGCATCCCGCCTAGGGACAAGGGCGGGGTCGAGCCGTCATTGCCGAGCCCCGGTCGCGTCGTGGCTATGCGGCGTGCTCCACGACGACGTTCCGGGCGGTGCGCGCGATCAGGCGTGGCGCGTCACTGTCGAGGCCAATCGGCGGCAAGAGAACGCCCGAGAAGCCAGCCGAGGCGAGGGCAGCGGGGATATCCTTTTCGACATGACCACCGGCGGTGGCGAAGAGCGGCAGGCAGACGCCCGGACCGTCGATCCGCGCGCTTGCGGCGAGGCTCGGAGCCTCGTCGATGAAGCCGTGGCGAAGCTCGCGGAAGCAGGCCGACGCGGCGATTATCTCGGCGATGCGTCGTGCCGCCGCGGCCGGCCGCGGGTCTGAGGGAGAGGGGATAAAGAAGACCATCAAAGAAGAGCTAGACGACACGCAAGCAGGTTTTCAAGAAGGACGGAGTACAACAGAG
>JAAAKM020003922.1:0-12098 GCA_010016025.2 Alatinidae sp. Z8VKAUB7J3 | reverse complement strand
AGTAGTAGTAGTAGTAGTAGTAGTAGTAGTAGTAGTGGTAGTAGTAGTAGTAGTAGTAGTAGTAGTGGTAGTAGTAGAAGTAGCAGTAGCAGTAGTAGTAGTAGTACTAGTGGTGGGTAGTAGAAGTAGTAGTGGTGGTGGTGGTAGTAGTAATTGAAGTAGAAGTAGTGGCAGTGGTGGTGGTGATTCCTGTTGTTGTAGAGGAGGAGCTCAATAGATAAACATGTGTTGTTGTTAGGTGAAACAGTGAGTAAAGAATTTGAACAATGGGCAAAAGGGACCTCGTACTTATCAAGGAAACAGTATTAAGTCCATGCTTTCCATTTTGCCTAAATGCTCTAATAATTTAGTTTGCCAAGAAATAGCAACATGCAACATCCATTCTGTGATGGAGACTTGATACTTAATCATAACTTATTTCTGTCAACAGAAATGGAATTTCTTACTGGTAGGATTCCCAACGATTTGCCACCACTGCTCTACAGAGTTTACTGACATGATGAGAGAGTCATACAAAGGCCACCAGTGACGGTCGGTCTATCAAACTTCTATCCTCAGGTTCAGTAAATTAGTAAAGTTTGCAATGCATTACTGCCATTAAACTTCCCAATTAACCAGTGAAATTCCTTCTCATTGCAACAACATAATACACAACACTCTTTCTAAATAAACAATAGTACAATAAATCATTACTGCTCTAGATTTTCTTGCTCATATTGCTGTTTCATTTTATGTTATAGCTCTGTTAACAAATACTTGGGCATTTTGTAGATAGCATAATTCAATCCATGGACATTAATATATCATGCAGTAGACTCTTTAAAATTATGATATACCAGGTTTTACATAATCCCTTTAACAGATCACCCCTACATTGCTATGTGTTGCACAGTAGCAGATCAAACACGAGACTAAACACTTGCTTGGCCACAATGGCCACGGTAAAGTGAGGACAAGGATGCACTCAATACTGAATTTTCGAAAAGGCTGCTGTAATGGAGTTCAATGCAAGATGGGGTAAAGATGTTATGATTGATTAACTTCAGTCACAAGCATAATTGGTCAAGGTAAACATCAAATTGCTGTTCAATTTAAAAGACTGGGAATGTTTCTAGCAGCTTCACAAAACTATTGTACCGAGGATTACGTTGGCCCTATGAAATGTGAGTTGTTTCAGTTTTGGCTGTAAAAACATATTATAGACCCTAAATCACACATTGCCACATTTCCCCTGAGACCTCCCCCTCCCCCTACATAGTGCAGGACGTATTATATACACACATGTGGTTATTTTACAACATGCACTCTTCTACAGGAGGTAAGGGTAAGTCAAGATGTGTGAGGTTTTGGATGGAAACTGAATTCCAGTCCCCCAGCATACAACATAAATAAACAATCAAACCAACTTGTATACCCTGCATGTGGCTTTGGAAACTAGCAAGTCATCAACCAAGCAAGGTTTCAATTCAAGATTCTAATGTAATATATCCATATTTCAAAACCCATTCCATTTTATGTTTAGTTATGAATTCCAAAGACTGCACCTGTGGAAAGGACTGTGTTTTTCTGTTATCTATTTTCTAGCGGTATGCATTATATACAATTTCCCCATTTCTTTCCAAAACCACTTTTACAAGTAATGCTATCAAGCGATGCTCTGAGCAAAGACTGCCCTACAGATAATTTTCCAATTTTAGAAACGGCTAAAGGCGATCCATTAGAAACGTCTAGCTCTAAAACACCTCTCTTAACTCAATTTTCTGATATTGGTTAATGCTCGTCTGTACATCTCTACACAGTCATGCAAACTTTTGAAAGCTCAACACACCAAATCAGTTGAGCAGATAAGCAAAAAGTGCAGTTTACCATCATCCCAGCTGCCACAATTTCCTGACAACACAAAACCTAAAGCTGCGATTAGAAGACAAAATACTCGACACTGAGCTGCTAGCTCACAATATAATCAGCAGGCCGTGTGGGGACACTATGAGTCACGAAAACTCGTTGAGTGGACTCATGTATATATATAGCTTGGTTGATCCTTGCAACTGGTGTCGTCTCAGCAATAGCTAAAGGTTTCAGGGGCGAACATTCCTGGCTCTGATAAAACTACAGAAAATTTGTAGGTTCTCTGCTGGGTCACTGGCAACTCTGGAGCAGACGTGTTCTTAGTGCAGCACTAGAAGTGGGTCTTTGAAACAATCGACTTAACCGATGTGTCACTTTCGTTGACCAAGTGCACACGTTGGTCTGTTACGAATTTTGCGGTCAACAAAATTTTTATTCGAGTAATACACAGTCGCACATGAGTTGGGTCCGTCGTTTTGGGGCAAATACATCCCGATCAAGGTTAAAATAGATCTTTGTGGCGATAATGACAAGTACACACGTGGATGCTCTTGTACGAGTCAGCGTTAGTATATTTAAAACGATCTCTAGGGTATATATTTACGCCCAGCAAATGGCAAATATGGTCCCTCAAAATTTGACTTGCTGATTTATGGGTACAAACGTTGATAAGAAGGAAAACTGATTTACTAGTTCTGGCACCTATCTTCTAAAGAAAGCAACGAGAGTTCTTGCCTGGGGTGCACATGTTGGTGTATTTACCCCCAAAAATATTAATTGTGCACTTACGAAGTTTTTCTGGCTTATTTCTAATTGCTATCTTTTCATGCAAGTTAACAAAGAATATGAAATAAAGTAAAGTTCCAAGGCAAAGCATTGAGCTAATGAAAACGAGAGGTGTTGCACCGATCTGCAAAAATACGACGGAAGCTGTAGAACAGTGAATGTGTACTTGAGAGGCAAGTGTTGCAAGTTCCACTTATGACAAGGACTTCCTGTAGCAAATACTGAGGACTATCTGGTCTTCAATTACGTCTGCCTTAAGTATCTTGGTTTAGGCACAAATGACTGATGTCTACAGTCGAACAACAGACCAAGTAAGATGGATTTACTTGCAAATGCACAAGTACTCCCCGACTGCAACTTTATCACCGTCGACTTCATTATACATCTAACAATACTTAGTTCCGCAATCAACTTAAAAAATCATCTCTGATTTTCGAATAAAGTTGATTACATCATCAATTCTTTGATAATAATCTGATCTTCCGTTGTTCTCTTTGGCCATGAGGTCAAGCCAAGCCTGTGGCAAGATTTTCAACCGGCTGCAGAAACAATTAAGCAACACAGACGTAGCACTAGTGATGGCATGGCGTGATTTGCTACCTTGTTGTTACACCAGACTGTGTCATAAAACACGATTATTGTTTGCAGTATGCTGGTGGTAGGTAAATAAAACCACGAAACAAACACAGTGGTGTTGGTAGTTAGTTCAAAGGTCTGAATATGTCTCAATGCAGCATTTCAACATAATTCACAAGTGATCTAGCTTCTGAACTGTATGTCGAAAACGAATTTTACTGGACAGGCCTAATTATACTAAATAATTATAATCCCAAATCATTCCCAATTTATAAAGTAAGAAATTTATTTTCACTGCTACCAGGTAACATCAATAATAATAGATCATAAAAAATAATCTCTCTGGATATTTTCTTTTGTTGGATTGTGGTTGATTAAATTCCAAGTTGTCCTATTTGGATGATTTAAATATTTAAACCAGTATAGAGAGGGCAAATATCGTTAAAAATTACTTAATGTTTATGATTACAAACCGGGCGATAGAGATGTGCTCTGGCATGAGTTTTTAAATGAAGTACTCTGTAAAAAAATTTATTCCTTCTAGTTCTATGATCTTGAAATTCTCTCATCTTCTGATTGAAACGAAAACAGATCTCCAATAACGATATATAAAATTAGCATATCTTTAATAACCAAAGATACTGGATCCTGCTGACATGATTATCAAGAACTGTAAAGGAACAAAGCAACCACCAATGAACATCGTAATGATTTTTAAAATTGAGACTCACCTATGTCCCATTATTTCCACAACACCCTGCATTAGCCTATCCATGCACTTTTCAGGGCCAGAAAGACAACGGTTTGGGCTTTGCATTAAAGCAATATGATTAAAAAGCAATATATCCCTTGCGTTTCCAACATTCTCCAAATTCTTGTATCTTTCATCCTTTTCGAGATAGCTATAAATTTCCTTCATCTCAGAATCAGATGGGCGAACATTTTGGCTTAGTTTCATAAATCTTTGAGCTGACTCAAACAATAATTCCTGAAAATCTAGCTTTGCGATTAGCGTTTTATCCTGCAAATATCTCTCAAATATTACTTTTCTTTCGCTTTCGTCAAGAAATTTATAAGATTCTTCATTTGATAGCCAGTGGCATGCATCGCTCCAGCTTGTACCTGGTCGAATTTGGGGTGTCAGTTCGAGTAATTTTCTGAATTCTGTTTTCATACGCACTTTTTTAGCAGATTCCATCAATTTTTTCACATGGCGATCAAAACATGCTCGTGCTCTTGCCAGCTGGAGAATATCAAAAGGTATCCTTGTATCAGAATCGGACAAAATCTCCTCGCGATTATTCCAGCTTACACCTTCTGGCAAAATTCGAAACCATTTACTAAAGAATTTATGATTTTTGATGGAGTGCTGACATTGTTCCCATTTCCACTCTGAATTCTCGATCGATTGCAAACTAGGTAATAGCTCGTCCAAAGCATCAGGAAGTCGTCCTAGATATACATTTAATTTCTTATCTTCAAAGTGCTGCTTGATTTTCGAAACTTGTTGATTAAATACGCGACAAGCTTGAGCAGTCCCACAGAGAAAGACATAACGCGAAAATTCTTCATTCGAATGTTGGGCTTGCTTAAAATTCGACCATGTCATCAAGCTATTTAAATCGGTTGCAACACTTTTAACTAGACTCAAATACTTCTCATAGCTTTTGAGTACGGTTTCTTTGTGAGTTTGATAAGCATCACTGTAATGCATGATCTTTGAACGAAATCCTTTCCTTCCCTCGATCATTTGGGCAAGTAGGCTAAAGCCAAGATCAACGTTGACATTTTCCTGTGCAGAGGTCTCCACAAGTGGAGTACTCAATTTTTTACTGTTCACAAATTTATACGCTTGGCCTAATAAGTTCTCATCACTTTCGTCACACTTCGTAGCTACGACGATCACAGGCTTTTTAGTTTTTGTAACCCCATTGAGCACACTGGATAAAACCTCCTCTTGCCACACGACATAATCTGCTTTTTCGGCAAGACTGACACCGACATCGTACACACATAAGAACCCATCCACGTTAAATTTCCCATCAGGCATACGAATTTGGTCATAATCACATTGAATTGCAACCTGATCTCGATGCATGTACATCAATTTTCCTGGTGAATTCTGTTTAGTAACGGTACATCGTTTGGGGTAGGGAGCAAGCTGTCCTCCACGAGTCAACGGTAAGAACGAGGAATCGTCAATAAATTCCGTTTGTTCGATCAATCGAAATACAACCTGGCTTCCATCCTCCAGGGTTTTTGACACCGCACCCCAGTACAAGAAATGATCATTATTGATTACACTTCCACCGAAATCTGAAGTGCTGAAGACTGAGCTATGATCCTTGCTGTAGTCGTCCTCAGAAGGACGAACGAAACGATTGCATAAACACGATTTTCCTACACCGTAAAGGGTACGATCTTGATCGATTCCAGACAGTCCAACGACGCAAATGTTGACAGTCCTTGCACCGTGTTTACTCCCTTTGACGTCTGAGGCCATTTTAACACAAGTTGTCTTGATCCCAACACAAGAAAAACATATGCTATGATCAACGCTACATGACGAGTAAAGCTAGCTAGCACTGTTCAATTAAGTTATCATGGCGCTTCAAGTTCACCGTAAAAGCAGTGTTCGACGAAGAAAACACATCGCTGAGGTAAGATATTCGTCCACTGTAATAGACAGCATGCGAAGCTATTGGAACTCAAGCTGAATAACAACTTTCCGAACGCTCCAAGGTCTTCACACTAGAATAATTCAACCAAGAAATTATTCAAAATGGCTGAACCTCCAAAAAGGAAGTAGGGGAAGAGTCTGAAATGGTCACGTGATCAAAACACAAAATCAAAAAACTTCTCGACCGCCCAAACAGCCTCGCTTTCGATATAGCTGCATGTCAAGCGGTTAAAATTAAAATATCAAGTGCCGTCAATCGATGAATAATAAATAAACAAATAAATAAATAAGAAAATGTGTTAATAATTAATCAATATGTTTATTGACTAATAGAAGGTTTATGGTTACCTCCCAGGGGCATGGTAAGAAAGAAAACATACAGCCATTATATATTTACTGAATTGTCAATATTAATGCAACCTTAATGAGTTGTGGTTTTAGGCAATATCTCAAATAATGACAATAACATCAAGTAGAAAATTTGAATTGTCCCTAAAATGATAGTCTCCACTGCTGAGGAGCAGAACCTTTAGATGTGAAAAGTTCAGTCGTGCGTCGTGATTAATTTGTTAATTGTTTCAGTTTGTAACGCATCCACTCTGCGAGAAGATCACCTAATTTTCTAGGTTTTTTCGTTGACAATTCGCTTGCGAAATTGTTTTTTTACTTGTTGTTTTTTTAGGACCTTTTGAATATATTCTCTGCGCTACATGAGTTTCCAATCATCTCTGGTTTTACCTTCCTCGTTTCTCGCTAGGAAACAATACCTACAAATCTCAACGGAGTTTCTCGGGGAGTGGAAACCGACAAATATAGCTCCTGTTTGAGTTACGGAACAATGGAATCCAGGTAGCTTTGCAACAAATTACAGCTATGACTTCTCACCCTATGCAGAAAATTAGTGATTCAAAACAAGAGAAACTTAAACGGCACAAGAATTCTGTACATGCTACTATTGGGAAATACCACAATACATTTGGTCGAGCAACACACCGCGATAGCGTGGGTCCCAGAGTCGAATTCCGGTGTTGACAAATCTTTACTTTCTCTAGAAATTCGCCAATTCGAAGCATAACTGTAGACAACTTAAACATCTGTGTTAGTTTTCCCCTTTCATAATAATCGAAGCTGACAACTTTAACATAACACCTTACAGTCCCATTTTAAGACTATACCTCATTTAATGATGGGATCACTGCAAAGCTGAAGTAAATATACAGTTTGCCTCTGAAGGATTGCGTGCACAACATTGATGTTGCTGCTACAGGCATAAAAAGAGAGATTACAAACTTGCAAGTACATTCAAACGTGAGTAAATGAAAGAAAGATTAAAAATAGGAGGTGCAGACTCTGGTCTACCTTTTGTGGTCATTGGGCGTAGGTTTTCCATATTTTTGGGGGGTAATGACGTCATCACGAGGAAGATGAACAAATTCCTTGCAACGTTCGAATGCAATAAAAGAACATAGGAAGACCTTTACAAGACTTTACTCAAGGAAAGCGAAATTATGAGACAATTTTGTGTTCGTCGTTAGATTGACAGAAAAAGGACTGTTGAGGCAGCGCTTTTCAAGTAATGAAGGCATTTTCAAATAATTTCATGAAACACTTTCCATGCCTTCCCATGCGCATAGAGAGGCAGTACGAAACAAATCAAGTGCACATGGGGAAGGAGTGTACATAAGACGTGGTACGTAAAGAGACATTATGCATGTTTACATGCGATGCAAAACAGATATGGTGCACAAAGAGAAGGAGAGTACACAGAGACGTGGTACGTAAATAGAAATTATGCATGTATAGATGCGGTCCAAAACAGATATGGTGCACATAGAGATGTGGTGCAAAACTGATACGGTGCACATAGAGAACGAGTGTACAGAGAGACATGGTACGTAAGGAGAAATTATGCACATAGAGATGTGGTGCAAAACTGATACGGTGCACATAGAGAACGAGTGTACAGAGAGACATGGTACGTAAGGAGAAATTATGCACATAGAGATGTGGTGCAAAACTGATAAGGTGCACATAGAGAAGGAGTGTACAGAGAGACATGGTACGTAAGGAGAAATTATGCACGTAGAGATGTGGTGCAAAACAGATATGGTGCACATAGAGAAGGAGTGTACAAAGAGACGTGGTACGTAGAGAAAAAAAGTATGGTGCTGATGGAAATTTGGAGGACATAGAAAAATTGTGAACATAATGGTAGGATGCACAGACAGGAATTCATCCTGAACTTGTCTTGCAAATGCCTTAAATGATTACTGTAGTCTTTAGACAATTTCTCTTGAAAGGTTTAGGTCCTAAATGTACGAAGCTGAAAGTAACTTTAGCTACAGGAGCAATGGAGTTGGGTGGGGATTGTTTTGTCACACGTAGTTGCAAAGTGTATACAGCTAATGAAAGGCTGAGAAGCTCTAGTCAATGTCTTAAAATAGTGACTATCAGCTCAACAATTTTTGTTCAGCTTAATGCAACATTAAGCTGTCATTCCGTATTTTACTAGATGCTAGCGGCTTCTTTTGAGTTTGAAGTATAGCGAAAACTTCAAAAGAAATCAAAACAAATACAGAACTTCAGTATATCTGTCTCAGAAAGATGAAACGTCTTCTCGTCGCTATTTATAGAAACTTCTCAAGACAGACAAGTCACAATCACTTCTAGATAAGCCATTTTTGTGGCTTAGACCTCGAATGTCATGGTGGTGAGCAAGCAATTAAACTTGTTCCTCTCCTTCCATCGTAAATCAATCTTCTCAATTTCCTAACTTTACTTTCACTTACGATCTTGCTACTTACAGTTGACCACCGCTGAGATTTTCTTTTTATCGTTTATATTGAAAGACAGGAAATGAACCACGAATAGCTTACATCATTTCTGGTAGGAAATTGAAAACGCAGTAGTGGTTGACAGAATCTTTCATCTATTTAACTGTATCTCAAATGCACCATACCATCATTGTGTTACTGTCAGTGACCAAGCTGTTATTCCATATATTCATAGGCGCAACGGACGAAAAATATTGGGAGGGCTGTGGATTATTTTCCTGAAAAAATATTCCTTTGCCCGAAAATTATTTGGCCATGAATCGACGGTTCTGCAGACAGTTGAATCGATTGTTATTGAGGAATTATAAAAGGGCCCGGAAACTTTTTTGGTCATAAAAATATAACATTTTAACAAACTGGAGAGGCTGCAGCCCCCCTCAGCCCCTTTGAACGTGCGCCCATGTATATATTGCGAATTCTGAACCAGGGTCTAGTTCTGGTTTCAAGATATAACACAATCATGCATTTCCAAAACGAAAAGAAAAAAGCTAGAGCCTTGCAATATGTTATTTAAGAAACTTTCTTCGGGATACTAGACCATGCTAAAAGGCGTAAATAGCTCTATGGATCTTTCGGTAGCATCATCGCGGTTCTTCACATGTTTTCAATTGTCCAACCATGGAGCTATCGACAAACTGAAGGGGGTTTTTGTTGGAGAGCGTTATAGGCAGGGCATGTTCAGTGTCTGGAAGGCTCTGCCAGCAAAAAAGTTTTGACAGATTGTAGATCAGACTCTAAAACGACTAATTTAACCAATAATGCAAGCATATTGTTGCTTACGCAGGTTTACCGGCTATTCTCTTGTTTCTTTAGGGTACCTTCAATATCTTAAAAGATTCTAAAAGAATTCCATTCGATGACTTACTCCTACTGCAGAGACTAAGAAGTCTAAAATGCCAAAACAGCAGTAAATATCAATCTAATCTGCTTATATCTCACTTCTTTACAACAGACATTGTCTACAGAAGGTATGTAAATCTTTGTCGTACTATACGCAAAACTTAGAATACGCAATACGCAAAACGTACGCATACGCAAAACTTAGAATTCAGGTGATAGGTAGAAGGCGGAGTCGAGAGTCAATTCAGAAGGAAAACTCAGCATTTGCTGCAACTAACATATAGAAAATAGTGAGAGCCAAACACTTAATAACAATAGGAATATTCGTCTAAAAATAATACATAAATTCTACATCAAAGACAAGCAAGCACATCCTAAACTCCACTGAACCCCCCCCAAGAAAAATATCCCGAAGACTAAGCTTTCATAAAATCAACAAAGACCTCGAAAAATTTTCGACGTGAGCAGAAAATGAAATGAAATAGCAAGGATATTGTAAGTGATTATTGTGCTTTTTATAAACAGCAAGACTCATTAAAGAATTCTCATATGTAACATATTCAAAAATATAAAATATTCAAGACGATATATCAAATAAACAAGACTTTCGATACATTCGCCAAATCATCCTCAGGTTATAACAAACTTGAAGGTGACTGCGACATTTAAGGACCGATCATAGTCATAACCACACACATCGTAATTTTTGCTTTGTGAGCGTAATTCTGAATGACCATGTCCAGAAATTTTAGCTTGGTAAGCTTAACCAACTACCCTGTTATCAGTTGGGCGTTTATTTTTGTTGTTGTTTTCGTTGTAGTTTTTGTATGTGTTTCTGTAGCTTTTATCATAAAAGTCAGATATGCCTATGCAGTGAGTGTCTGACTTAGTATTTTTGTACTAGGCGAAATTACGAAACAAAAGTTTAAAAAATTATCATTATGTTCGTCAATGGTCAGAGCAGATAATCTGCTCCTTCATCATTTTCTGACCCTTTCATAAACTGTAATAACAAATTGATGTTTATTGCAATAAAGCTAAAACTGCATCCACGAATTTACGTAAATATTGAAATATTATTTCCTTAGAGCTTTATAGTAAAGCACAGTCATCGCATAATGGTTACAATAATAATTATAATGATGATCTTGATGATTATTATTCGGTTTTACGCCTTCTTGTTTGAGATTGGGGAAGTAGGCAGGTAATACGTGTTGAAGAGATAATGGATTTAGACAGTCAAAAACCTAAACGGCTATCGGATTTCTTCATACTTGCAGAGCTAGAAAAGTATATTTGAGATATTCACATGTAAAATAACAACAAATACAATAATGACGATGATGATGTATATATGATGATGCGGCAAACGTATTCTCTCTGGCCGTGGCAGGCACATTTCCATGTCACACATGACACGTCACTCATCATCCTTCACTCGAAAGGGAAGAAAGGAAAGACTTCTTCATGATAGCCATTGACTTCACTCACAGCACGTCACGCGTTGTCCTTCATTCGAAAGGAGAACAAAGGAAAGCCTTCTTCATGATAACCTTTGACTTCACTCATGACACGCCACACGTTATTCTTCACTCAAAAGGCTTGACAAATAAAAGCCTTCTCATGATAATCATACACTCTTCACTCACAACACAGCACGCGTCATGCGTCATGCGTCATGCGTCAAGTGTCAAGTGACTCGAGAAATACCATTAGCGAATGCTCTTATATCAGGTCTTACCTTCCACTATTCCTTGGATTTCGTTTAAACATGCAGCGTTTGGTTGGGTGCTTTTGTTCCCTGCCGCTTTCCTTCACCATCATAAGGAAATCTGTTATTTCATCAGAAAGTGTAATCTTCTAGTAATGTGTTACAGCCCAAATTTGTAGCCACTTTGCGAATATGTTAAATCTATCTATTGAGGATACTAGACGAATGTAAGACAAACTTGAAATAAGTTTAACATCTCTACTTACGTACTTTCTTCGAGAATTCCAAGGAAGGTACATTAAATGCATAATTAGCCGTTATTTTTACCTTTCACGTAAGGAGAGGAAGGTAATAAACCATAATTATTTGCTCTCCTTCGGAGCATAATTAACCGGGGGATAGGGCGACCAGCAGCTGAGAGATTCCAATAGCGCGAAAGCTTTGAAAATTCCTATTTCAGTACACTCCAAACTCTCTAATACTGACATCTATTTATCAGTAAGTGGTAGCTCACCCAGCCCCCTCTCCCTTCCTCTCCCTCACTCCTGCAACTTCGGACTTAGTTTACTCTAATTGAACATTAAGTAATGTGCACTAACAAGGGTCCAGTGGAAGTGGAGAGAAGAAATTACCGAACCAATGTATGGTAAGAATTCATCAATGTATCATAACAACTGATTTTTTTAAGTAATATTGAACGGGTTTGTATTTCATTACTGGGAACTACTGCCCCCCCCCACCCCCCCGCCTCAGGCTCTAACTTGGTACCTTCAATCTTGATAAAATCACAGGTTTGTGCAATGATGATGTCATTCTCCAAATC
>JAAAKM020003921.1:0-12099 GCA_010016025.2 Alatinidae sp. Z8VKAUB7J3 | reverse complement strand
CCACCTCGCATGTAAATAGATTATGTCAACATTATACTTGTCACAGTTTTCGTGTTTCTTGATTGAGCCAAGATGAAGTGATTTGCTTTTCACTTAAAGTTATATACATAATCGTTCTTGTATGAAGAGTTCCTAATAATATGCTTGCGCCGTACGTACCCGACCTCTAACAGAACTGACGTACTGTTTGTGAAATACAATATCTGAAATTTTTGTCCTTTGATTCGCGTCATCCTCTACAAGAAAAGAACCTCCAGACATGTACGCATAATTTCTATCTTAAGCAATGAATTGTAACAATGCTATAAACGTTACGACAACAAAACCACTGATAATAAAAAATGAGATAAATCACTCTTTAAATGCAAAAAACAATAACCACAGACTGAAAACAATTATGAAATTGCTACTCAATACAAAAGAAATGACCTATTTACAAGGAATCTACTAACAGAGAACAAACAATAATAGTACTCATTATAAAGCATTTTTCAACCAATTTCTCTTTAGATATCTGACGTCGTTTACAATTAAAACCCAGGCTCCCATGAAAAGTCTATTCAGACAGGAACATGCTCTCTAGATAACCTAATCATCTATAAACGTTTTTACCGATGAAATCACTGCACACTTTTGTCCCTTACATTTAAATACATAAATAACAAAAAAAATTCTAACCTATGTAAATAGCACTCTTTTGTATCGCTTTTAAAAATATTCACTCAATAAAAACTTTTAAAAAATATAGAAGTTGTATTATATTTGCAACACTGTATACTAGTGTGAAGTATTGTAAATATATATACAGATTTTATAGTTATACGTTTATGTATGGTTAAAATAAAAGAAATACACACATACACAAACTTAATTTACTACCAAATTATGTTACTCCTTCTAATCGGATTCCAGATTGTCGCAGGTTGGAGCTATAAAAGGTACTTTTTTCTCCACCCAGCTAAATTATTTCGCCCTGGCCGGTAGATGTATTTTAGAAGTGTTGAATAAATGCTGTGCCCAGGAATTAAGAAAGTTAATATCAACTCGGAAGATATGGCGAGTCATGATAGCTCATTTCGGGGAGGACATAGCAGCCTAAAGAATAAGAATGAGAATGTATATACATAAGTACAATAGTAAGTACTTATATATTTATGATAAAGTTCTCTTAGTCTCAAGAAGCCATGATATGAAGTCTTTTCACATTTGACAGATTCTAAAGTTGTGAAAAAAGAAAAGAATACTCCAAATGCCTACTTGTATTTTTGACGACACCTTAAGCTTATTCATCTCTCTATATTGTAGAAATATTTAAGCAGTACCGTAGTGATTCCATTTAACGTTCCAGGTTTCAAGTTAATTTTTAGCTAAGCTGGGTAGACATCTAAAACAAGAAGGGAGGCCTTAATCAAAAAATCTATGGTATACCAGACTATACGTGACTGTCTGTGAAATCTGAACCTTCCATAAAATCACTTAATCCCGAATCTTCGCCTCTCATCCACTACTTTTTTTAAATAATTTTTTTTTCTGACAGCGAGTTTCAGAATCTCGCTATCGAACTTCTTGCCGAATGCTCAGGAGTGGAGGAACACCTAGCAGAAAAGCTGTTAATCTACAAACGATTCTACTGGGGAGGAAATACATGCCTAAATTGGGCAATTGCCGCACGTTTTGAAAAATTCGTAGCTCATGGGACTTGTCAAGCATTATTGGCAGCTGTTTGGGACGGAGCTATGAACATCAAGACGTACCAATCGTTGAAAGTAAGTCATGTCTGTATCAACAAGATCTTAGGTCTTGTGCACATCCCCATCTTTCAAACAATACTTGCTTTTACATCAATAGGGGTGTAGAAGAGATAATTGCCAAAGTGGTGCCTAGATCACTTCTCGGTCTTTTGGCAAGGAATGGACGTAGTATCTGTTTTTATTGATGACAGATTTTTTCCATAATCCGCGAGAGGTAGTCCTACTAAGCGTTTGAGCCTGTCTCATGGCTTGCGTCTCTTCCCGCTAGCCAAAATTGAGGGGCACTCTAGGACGCCCAGCTGCCCTTTATGTATTAGTTAGCCTGTTCGGGGTTTTTGAGGGTAGTTAAAGTTTCCGTCCTGCAGCCCATCAGGGGTCTTTGATTAAGAGGCTCTCATTATCTGAGGAATCCTTGCAAGGTAGGGGTCTCAAAAAAAGTTATAGCAGCCTCTTGGAGATTCCACGTCTTTTTCCACCTAGGGGACAACGCACGACAACCTTCCAAAAACAATTCAACAGAATAATTGATTGAATCCACTGTATTAACATGGGGCTACTTGTAGAGAAGTCTTAAGTCTTAATATATTGTACAGAGATTTAATCCGTTTTTGAAATCTACGACTACTATTCTCTATAAAGCTGTACATGTGTGATATTTCATAGTTGCCAGAATATATGGTATCCGAAAAGACTGAAGTCGCATAATTTACACAGCAGATCCTGTGATGAGCTTTATTACTTAGGAAATCTAGGTATTTAAGCAGATGAAGTTGTAATTTAGAAATTTTCTTTGACTCTCCATGCTCTGGGGGTATTAAAGCGATAGGCACACTTAAAATATTTTCATGGTAGATGTTATGAAGTTAGGAACATTTCCATACGGGCAGCGAGTGCTTAGGTCCATTCAAGTAAGTTATTTGGCTACAAAGATAATTGGGAAACTGATAAGTGACGAATCCCCTCTTGAGATATCATCACGGATTCTTGCTACTTTACGCGCCAGAATCCGTGTTGCTCATGCTCGAAATCCTAGTAATATGCAGAGCTGGACCTACGGCTCAGCTCTGTGTAATACGCGCGGCGCTGCATTGTAGATCCTGTTTTAAGCCTAATTCCCGCAAGAGATGTATCACTTATTGATGCTAATAAAAGTTTTCCTCTATACCGTAGTCCCCGGTGTTAATGATTAACCCGCAAACCTCCGCTGAGTCTCCATTGCTTATTAGGGAGACTGGTATGAAACACCGGAAAAGTGATAAACTAGCATCACAAGGAAAAACAATGACAGCTCAAGAAGTTTTATAAAGTATTGGTCTTAAATGAGGATAGTTTGATGCTGTGAAAAACGAAATCTCCTGACGTAACACATTCATAATTACAAAATTTTTAAAGCCTATCGCATTTCATAGCTGTCAAAAACGTCTTTCAAAAGCATAATTTAAGCGACATTAACAATTACGTACTACTTCTTAGATGCTTCATTTGATTCGTAGTTCATTAATGTCGGGAATTTGTGAAAGAATTATTGGGAAACTAACAACAAGGTAAGGCATTGAAAGTTGCTAAGGAAATTAAAACATTAACAATTCATTGAAAGGGGACAATGGTATCGATAGATGTGATAATGTGTTTTGGAGAAGGGGACCGATGGCTGTAGAAATATGATAGATCTTTTGTAGTGTTTTGGTGAATCTTTGACATGGCATGGCCTCCAGTGGATGACAATTGTTTTATAAGTGTATAAAGACCTGTATCACATATAGTGCCTTTCATATATGTAATTACCTGATTTAATATTTTATTCTCTCCTAGGTTATCTTTGCCATCATAATTCCACCGTTTCTTTTTTGCTTGCCATTTGCAACACAAGAGGAAAGGGACACCATGCCACAAACTGAAGAAGTCCCGGATGTTATTCATGAAGACAAGGAACCGTCAACAGAGCCTTTAAGTGGGTAAGTTAACAATATCTCTATTACCCATGTTTTCCATTTCCATAGTTATAACCATGTATAACTATCAAAGGAAAGACTAGTCAAGAAAAATTAGAGCTGGCTAGAAATTTAAACTCACCAATCAAGCAAAGTACCAGAATAACATATTTACGCCGATACGAGTTCTCTTACGATAAATTTCCATATCAACCTTTTAATTCTAAGGAACATTTTTTAGCAAAGCCAACTTTTAAATATCCAATAATACATCTAACGTGTTAGATAATGATCACCTAAACAAGATAATTGCAATTTGATACTACATTCACTGATAGAAATCAAAAATAATATTGTAAATAACAAATGATATGCATTTAATTGGTACTTACAACGATAGATAAAAGGCATTTAAAATGACCAAGGATAAAACATTTTTGTCAAAGAAATGTAAACAAAGCTTTTAAAAATTACATAGGGGCTGTTCTTCTTTATGGATTAGCTGTCAAGCAATTCTTAAATTAGTAAGGTATCAATATTTTTTAGAGATAATTATTATAGCTTGAATTGGAAATAAAGAGAATAAGGATTTTGACGACCGTTTATGTTCCAAAGGCAACTTATTCAGTTATTCACCCCTTCCAAGAAGTATGTTTTGTCAACCTTGTTCCTTCTATGTTTTCTCGTTCTTGCCGTTGGGGAAGCTCAGGCTAAAGGTAAGGCTTTCGTTTAGACTCTTCATCTAATCTTTTTGCTCTTTCATCTTGTAGTCGCCACATGCTGTTTATGTCTTTTTTTTAATTGCTCTTTTTTCTGGTTTTGATTTTATTTTCCTGCTGGCTTTAACCGTCTTTCTTTCTGCCTCATTTTTATATTTCATATTCATATACAACTCACCTACGCTATATGAATGCATAAAATGCTCCCCAGATGATCATAAAAATTCTTGTTTTCATGTCCGAAAAATTTGCCTTTGTCCAAATAATACATTTTGGGACATAAAACGTTTCAAAATAGAGGGGAAAAAGTGTATTTTCCAGATCAAAAAAACTCTTTATTTAAAATTGTTCACAAAATGTTCTGCATTCAAATGAAAGCCCTAATGCAGAATTAACTGATAATGCAATTCTTTTCTTTTAGAAACCGGATTTTAATTGTGGGAGGTTGTCCAAGTTCATTGTTTTTACATACTATTTTCTGTTTGGCAGCTGCAATTGCTGTAGTCCTTTCATCCATTTCCACTTTTTTATCTGCCTGGTTGTCGCAGTAGGATTAGATGAAATTTTTATCATTGTTTTTGCCCATATAGGACTACAGATGAGGGTAGTGACATTGAAAGACAAGACACTACGGTAAAATATGGACAGAAAAGCACGGTGTCACGTTATGCATTTGGACCTGGGCGAGACTTAACTTGGAACCGAAAAATACTAGAATTTTACAGAGCTCCGATAACAAAATTCTGGTCTAATGTGGTAGGTTTTTAGGTTTTGTGGCTGTTAATAAAAAAATGCCAATGGGACGTTTTATTTATTTAAATTACTTTAATCACCTGGCAATTATTCAAATAAGTCTTGTCATTTTTTGTAACTTCAACGGCGGGAGAAGCACTGCGAGTAAGTGGCATTTAAAATTCCTGTATAAAGCTTTAAATGAATTCATAGCAAAATGGCCATTACAAAGAGAGCCATTTCAATGTTAGGCACGGGCCCCCTGGGGTGCTCTACTCCTTATGTTGCGCCTTGAAAAGATTTACTGTCGTTTTGTACTTTCAAAAACTGAGAAGCGTCATTAGTTAGTTGCATTCTCACCAAAGTTATTCATTGCATGCATGGAAGAAATCCCCAGAATATCTTCTGCGCATGCATGGCATATCTTGCCATAGGGAAACAAAAAATTTCATCTGCATAGAACAAAAATTGTTACAACTCCAAGTTCCTGACAATGTTTTAAATTTTTTTTCAAATCGGTAGCGAAAGTAGGACAGGTTTGAGCTAGACGTTGAAAGCAAGTACGAAGTGTCTGAAAGCCAAGCAATGGAAAGGGTCAATGCTCAATTCCTGTGAAGCAATTCTGTTAGTTCATGGAAGTTTATATATTTTAAAGATTTGCAAAATCCTGCGTCAGCTCACCGCAACGTTATGAAGCAATGCACGTTACCCCTAGATCCCCAAAGTCATACACATGACTCACTGTGTATTACTATCAAAGGAAAGAGTCAGCAAGACAAATTAGAGCTGGCAAGAAATTTAAACTCGCCAATCAAGCAAAGTACCAGAATAACATATTTACGTTCTCTTACAATAAATAGTAAAGCCTCTCTACAGCAGAGATGGCCAATCTACGGCCCGTGTGCCAGATTCGGCCCGCTGGTCTTTTTAATCCTACCCGCCGAAGATTGATACAGAATTACGATTTGATTTGAGTCATTATATTCATACCACCAGACTTTAATGTACTGGCTAAAATAGGTGATCAAGAACAATGTTCTCAATGAAAGTTTTGTTAATAATTTAATGCGTTTTTCCGTTTATGTTTAACATATACTGTTAATAAATGCAGATTGTTATATGTATACTATCTTGTGCTGATAAGGCCCGTCTGTCAAGTATTAAGCCAAAAAGTTTCTTACACCTACTCTAGTAAGGATCATAGTGAAGAGCTATGGACGATAATTTATGAAATGTTTAAGTATGTACATCGAAGTACCCTCTATACCATTTCGTTATCTTTATTCTATTGTAGCTGATGTTTGTAATATTCCTGTGCCTGTTTGCCTACGTAACCCTTGTCAAATTGGACTCTAAGCCATCTACTTCTGAATGGATAGTGATAGTATATGTGTTCTCACTGACGACGGAAGAACTTCGACAGGTAAGAGCCTGTGTACAATTATAAAATCAACTAATCGATGCTGTTCTTTAAGATCCATAAACTCCATGTGTAATTATATTTTTTCTCAGCTCTAATCAGAAAAAATTTCCGGTACGAGAAAAAGCTAGTTTATAACAATGGAATGAATATCCCAAGTTTTCAATTTTAACAAATGTTAACATGATTTTGAAAAACGTCTACATTATTGAAAATCTTTAAAATATCCATATCAAAAGAGTAAGTTCAACATTATATTCTTTCGTATAAATAGATTACCGTTACTATTCGATTAATTACAGTTTGCAAATATTCCATTTTTTTTGAGAGATTTTAGCAGTGAACATAATCCAGGGCTTGGGGGGGTGGGTGATGCATTTATTCGCGGACGTACGCTTATTGACACAGCATATTTCACTTCGCGTAGTTAAGCACATCGTGCCTATTCAAGATGTTTAGAAGAATATTGCAGAAAGGAAGAAATTGGAGAAACGATTTTCATATCTTGAGGTCTTAGTCGAGGCTAAGGCTAAAATTAGCAAAGGTTGCTTAACGAGATTGATATTAAAGGTCACTGCAAACAAACCCTCCGCTATATCTTGATCCAGTTTGACTTAGGGGGAACATTTACTCTCTCCCTATATGAGTCAAATAGCGTCGAAGTACAACAAGTAACATGACTGAATGCCGTTTATATTCAACGTGTCGAGTGAGTACTGCATTCAGAACCCCAGATGTAATTAATCAATCATGTAGTAGCCTTTGACAGATTGTTGAAAGGTTCTGGGTAAACTCGAAGTCAAGACAAATTTCCCCGCTAAATGCAAACATGTTCAGAGACGTCGCACGTGGAGAAAGTGCAACAGAAAGGCACGATTTGACCTGAGTGTTTAGATCCTGTTATGAGTCAATTTTGGAGTGTGACTCCAAGCCCTGGGATAACAGAAATACCAAGACAGATTTGACAGCTCAGATTCCGAAGCGGTTATTCCGTTTTACTCTAGTGTGTGTGACCGCAGCTAGTATTGACAGAGACTTGTCGAAAAGTTACAAGGGCCCTTGTGTAAAGAGATAATACCAGATATTTCGTTACAGTCAAGGTCTTTGAATGTAAACATAAGGCTGGGTCATCACGAAATTAGTAGCTGTCCTCGTAAATAACATAAAAGCTACCAGTTGAAGAAGGAGCAAAGGACAATGGTGAATCAGCAAAATTATGGACCATTAGGCTTCACGATCCCGATATACTCTTTTGCCACTTCCTGACATATGAATATCAACTATTCCTAAACGGCGGCCCAAGTAATGTTTCTTGCTACTGTAATTTTTTCCCAACCTAGTTATTGGAATTTGGTTTAATACCTAATAGATGGTCTTCCATTCAGCTACTTGTAATGTCCTGTTTTCTACGTTGGTAAACTTAAAAACGCCTTTTCTGCGGCGGCTTTTGATGGCGTTAACTTTTGTGACGCTGTGTTAACGGAGCTGAAGTAGAAAGGGCCAAGATTTCATTGAAAAAATGAGAAACTCAAAGATGTAATAACGACATCGCAAATTCGCAATAGTTTTAATTGGTTGAGAAATTATAAGGAATGCCTAGAAAGGCGTGAATGACACTTTTTTATTTCTTACCTTTTGAATGGTGTAAAATAAAGCCTTTATTGTCAAAAGGTCAAAATTTGCTCTTGGCGAAATAAGGGCAAGCGTTTATAAGGACCAGCGTTTCATTAGGGCCTGAGTAAAAAGGCCGATTTGATAGATAAAAAGGGCGAAAGGGCAGGGCTTAGGCCGCTGTAGCCGGAGGTTGCGACCATAATTTTTTGTGTAGCACTAGCCATTTGTCTTCGCAATAACCTCGATATGCCCTCTTTCCCAGTTGCTACAATCAGACGCAGACGGACTGTTAAAGAAGATCTTGGAATGGGGTTCCAACAAATGGAACATTTGTGATGGCATCGCAATTACAGTTTTTTTCGTCGGAGTCTGTCTTCGCTCGTTCGAAAGCACGAGAGATATTGGTCATTTGATGTACTCCATTGATATTTTTCTGTGGGTGGTGCGCCTTCTGGATTTCTTTTCAGTCAACAAACATCTCGGGCCATACGTGGTAATGATTGGTAGAATGGTATGTATGTACATTGAAATTTTTAATGTAACTTTATTCTTATAGGACACTTCAAACCGGGCCAATTGGAGAACAGTTTAGAAACTGGATTGTTTACCCTGTGCAATAAAATGAAGAAAAAATATTTTAAACTCGAAAGATAATTTTTTCATCTAATATCAACGGAACACAGTCAACTACTCACAACACAACGGTACTCAAGACAATATTCATTGTTTGCTTCACTAACCAACTCTTTAACAAAAACTAATCAGGGACGCGGGAACAGGGGGCAGAGGGGGCCGTGCCCCCCCAAAGATTTGCCAAATCTACCTTTTTCCATAACCACTTTTCAGCTTTATCTATATTGAAATTGATTGCGATGGACATAGTGTCACATTCACAGAAAGATATACATATCAATACGAAATACCCCTTTCCACACAATGACCAAAGGCACCTAAGTGGACTGTAAAACATTAAGCCTACTTGTTCCCCCCCATCCCCCAATCCGCTTTACCTTCCCCCGTCGCTGCTAATGTGTGCATCTTATTACTTTCCTTTCATGATCTAACTTATCTAGATATCACCGAGTTGAATCAGCTTTTTAGGCAGGAATATCGCCCATATCATCATTGGCGTCTGTAGGGGGTGCCAAAGCCCCTAAAAACAACAACATCGGTAGAAAACGCCTGATCTTGTCTATCCAAAATGGTATTGTCTAACTTCATGAATCCCGAAATGTATGTAAACTTACTACCACTTTGTGCGGGACAAAATTTGAAACCGAAACATTATTGTTACCATTAGGAAGTCAGACTTTGGTTTTGATGTCCCTGAAGTTGCGGTCACAGATTGATCCGGAATTGTGTGCACGAGACCTTAGTTGGACCTTCCGGGTCAGAGTTATCTGTTGCTTTATTTCCTCGTGGCAACTCTGGCGCCTTGTGGCCAATTTGAATTTTATTTTGCTAACATGTCCATATAAACGTATACATCCTTCGAAGTAATTACATTGTTCTTATTGGGGGGAGGGGCTTAAATTTGCCCAAGTTTGGCATTGGCACCCTGTCCCAGCACCTCATTTTAATACATGATGGATGATGTACTACATATTTTTCCCTTTATAGGGCCTACGTGTGTATTTTATATGACAGTGAATTAAGAATAAATTTGAAAAACTGTTATACAAATCTCGGTCAACTTGCCAATAAAATCGGTTTATTTCCATTCATCTACCGGTAGGCATCGGCCCTCGAAAATAAAGGAAGAAGGGGCAGCAACCTCCAGTGCTTCATAAAAACACTAATCCACAGACGTCACTAACCTAAAAAGAAAATGCTTGAGTATATTTTAATAGACAGAACTACTACTGCTACCCAAAATTTTTAGTTTTCGTTTCAAATTTGGACGAATTGAAACGTTGATGTTCCTGGGAAAAGGGGACAAGTGCCGCACGTTTTCGCCGTTAATGACAATTGAGTCGACTGCTTCTTTATTAGATAGAAAAGGTTTCCGTAAGATGCCCTAATATAAGCTATTATACTCTAACTTTCTTTAATCTGCTGCTTGATTCGTTTTTAAGAAAAAATAAATCCATAAAAAAAGTCTGCCAATGATTTTCATGTATTTTAGACCGTAGACATGCTGTACTTTCTGATAATAATGCTGGTATTCTTGTTGGCATACGGCATAGCACGGCAATCCTTATTGGATCCAAATGCATCATCATCATGGGGCTTGTTAGGCAAAGTGGTTTACGCACCATATTACCAAGTTTACGGAGAATTGTTTACTGATCGTGAAGCTTCAAGTGAGTATCTACAGCGCCTAAGAGACACTGGAATCCCTAGTTAAAAGGTTCCATAACTTTGTCCAGCACTGTCTCCCCTCCTGTAAATTAAAACAACCTCTGTTACTTTCTCTGTCGCAAACACCATTAATAGTCTGTATACATGCATCCTTTGACTGACAGTTGCTTATCGTAGCCTAACTCTCAAAAACTGGCTTGCGCTCACGAAGGTGAAGGGGCAAGGGGGCGCCTTCCCCTTGAGAGAATTCACTGGCGTGCTCCACCCCACTTGACATTCTTATCGGCTTATACATTATTCACTTTAGTGTATCATAATGCATCGAAAACAAAAAACGTTGGACCTATGGGATGACTCTGTCCGTATGTCCATACGTATGTACTTTAAAGTATCAAAATCCTCAAAAATGCCTTCCGTGAGATATAGCTCGAGAACAGCGCAAAAATTGTGTCTTTTGGCCTTATTAAACAAACTTCTCTTACGACTTTAAACCAATGGATTAAAGGTAATTTACTCCAACCTAGAATTTAGACTATAAAATGCCACTTTTAGCTGAATTTAGCCAACTCTAAGATTTTTGGATCGATGTAACCAAATATGATATAAAATTGAATGGATACCATTTTTAGGATTATTTCCATAGAATGATGAAGCGTGTAACCTCCCCCCCCCCTTAGATGTTTTGGAAATACCAACCGCCCCACCTCTCTCAGAGGGACAGCTTTGTCAGCGATGGCCTGTTTTTCTACGTCAAACATTAAAATGTCTTATTGAACAGTTGAAGCACATTCTCTATTGATATTCAGCGTTGAACCGCATCATTAGGAATGCTTGCTTCTCCAACTTTGAATGCTCATGTTGCTCTTCGTCCTTGCATTTTGACACCGACATCGTATGCAGTAGACTCGCATCAGAATATCTGGATCAAGTGTTTATGCTTTCATAACATGATTTCTGGACGTTCCTGTAGTATCCTTTAATTTGATCCTCGGCCTTTTTCTTCTTCAGATGCCAACATGACAATATTTGGCACAAAAGCAAACAATGACTATGCAGAGACTCTGGTGATATTCATCATGGGGTTTTATCTCTTAATTGCCAATATTTTGCTACTGAATCTGCTGATTGCAATTTTCAAGTAAGTGCAGTGAATACTTAAGCTTTCGACCTAATGACGTCAAAGGTAGAAGTGCTAGGTGGAATCTTTGTTTGAGTAGTGTAGTGATTTCTCTACCCAAATGGTATGGGACCATGCTTTAACTACTAGCGCACTGGGATTGCAAAAATGAAGAACGGGGTTTTGATTCCTCCTTGTCCTATGTTTTCATCATTGAGTTTTTCATGCTAGTTCATCACCCCATCACGGAAATGGCGACCCCGACGTCATTAAAGTAGCTCGACAATCTCTTACCGAAATAAAACTAAATGTGACATGTAGGTTTAATCTTTTGGATTAATAATAGCATCAATGTAATGAATATATATATATGAATATATATATATATATATATATATATATATATATATATAATTCTCAAAGAGTGGAGCATTACCACAATAGCGTGCAAAATAACGGCGCTGACCGGATTCGAACCACGCCCTCATGATTACTAAACCAACGCCTTAACCAA
>JAAAKM020003920.1:0-12100 GCA_010016025.2 Alatinidae sp. Z8VKAUB7J3 | reverse complement strand
TATGAGATTCCTTAATGGCAGGCTCGTGAAGAAATTTAGGCATAAAGGGTGATGACGTAGAAACCACGCGGAAATTTTAAACATTTTAAACTGTGATGTTGATGTTTGCTTTGTTTTTAAAAGCTGTTTACTTGGCCTTCTTTAACATAACAGTTATTCCATTGTGTGTAGAATCAATTTTGTTGCCTTAGCTTAACAATGATTACAAACTTACTCTGACCATGCCCAACTCGTGGACCACATCCTCATGTCTCCCTCCCGCCTTTTTTGGCTAGTGTCATGATTGTGGACATCTGCATTCTTAGTTAAAATATTCTACACAAACAACATGACATAAAACCATAGTAATCTGTCATTTCATGTTTCCATTGTTATATAAAATCCTTATCAAAGACCAGAGCATTGTGCATGCTTATTGAAACTATATATATACATAATATATCCACATCATTAGTAAATTAATAGTGTTTTTACAAAGATCAGTTATTAGTTAACGTTTTACCTTGGGATCCAATTTTTGCAGTTCATCCATATTCTCTCGATGACCAAAGATGATCTGGCAGTTGAATAAACATATTTAATTAATATGAAAATTTGCATAATGCTTTACATTACATACATACATAAACATATACATATTTATATGTGTTCATGTATATGCATGCAATGTATTACTAAGCATCTGACTTGAGTTGTAGGCCCACAAAATACACACAAACATCTCTGAAAAAGTATTGCCAAACTCAAGTTTGATGCCTTACACCCTATTAACAGGCAAATAAACACGATAGATTAAAAGCCATTTGCCACTGCATTACTGCCAAATACACAATTACCACTGATTTGTTGCAACTTGTCCTTGTGAATCAAAACTTTTCATTCCCATTTGATGGATGCAGTTGCCTAATGCCCACTGAAAATTGTATCTAAAAGCATGACCCTACTAATTACTACCCCTAAATAGTGTATCCCATGAGACCAGTTATAATGTATATACATTATATTGCTTAAAGTTTTGTAATCTGATCTGACTTCTGGATTATGTCAGGATTAGGCTAAGAATTTGGTTGAAGATCTGATTTGATTGGGTGTTGTGACACTTATGCCCAATCAAATCCCATCATTAGTTCACCAATTAAATGACCATTTGGCAAATAGTAACAACACAATACCCTCAGTGCTTTGTCGACAGTTTGACTGCTTCATTCGTTCTCTCAGCTTGCACTCTACCTGCGACTACGTTCAACATACTGCACAGTCAAAGGTAGGGAAAATGATCTCCCCAAAAGTAGGTATGTGAGTATCGCGCTGTTTTGACCGGTGATTTTTGATTGAGCGGAAGTGCATCCCAATTCGCGGGGCTGGTCCCATACTATGGTCAAAGACAAAGGCTTTCTTTCAGGTGTATTATTTAACTTCTATCTGTCTGCAGCAAGGCAAGTAAATTACTAATGTAAAGTCTCCTATTGGAAGTTTTGTGTCAACTTTCATATGAGGATGTACTTCGTTGATAGTTTCCCAGATACCGAGATGGTCACATTTTCTCACCTCTTTTTCATACAAATCACTATACCAAATTTGGGGTGAAATTTTGCGTTTTAAAAGCCCATACCTTTTTTGTTACTGAACGTATATAAATGATTAAGGTAGCATAAGATTTCTCACCCCAGGCTCTTTCAGAATATATGCATATTGTAACAATTTTTTATCATTAAAAATTTTACTCACAGCAAAAGCTCATGATTATCTGCATAAAATATACACGCATTCAATAAAAACACACAGAAAAATAATTGTCCAATCTTGTTCCTTCTTGCATCAAAACCACACTTTATAACATAAATATACCGGCACGGTAGGCATACTACGATACAGGACAAGATCTGTTTATCGCCAACCTAGATAGACATTAAACTGTTTTTTAAATAAACTCACATTTTATAATTTAAATTATTATAGTATGCAGTTCAGTCTGTATAACTTAATTAATTCTTTCCATTGAAAATAGTATCAGTCTTCACCAATACCTGTTTCATTCTTATTTTCTCAATCCAGACGCAGGGTGTTGGTGCTCAACTTTGCCCTTGCCAGAAATACAACTCAAAAATGTGGAGTATCATCTTAAAGAAATGTGTCTTCGTGAATTATCATAAAATATACAAGTAGTCTTACCTTTTGGGGATACAAATGCGATCTTTTATCTTAATTCGCAATTTGCTTTGTTTATAAATCATGGAAATCACTCTAAACGTCTGCGATTAAAATAATAAAGTGCAGCAGACACACTAATAGATGTCAGGAAATGTCTCTGATGTCTCGTTCTCGTGACATTTTGTAGCCTCATGTCGAGGTGATTTGCTTTCCCCAAAACAGTAAATCATAAAATGTCAGACTCAACTGATGTGTAATGACATGAGCCCTTGATTTGTATACAGAAGACATCATTATTGCCTACAACATTGAAGTTAGATGCGTAGTCTAGGTTTAACGTAGTACATCTAATTATGGAATCCGAACTGCAGTGCATTATGTTTAGTGAATTTGACCCTGTAGCGGGGCCGAAGATCACTTACCAGTGTCCAGAGGAATACATCAGTAAAGAACAATTCGATACTATTGCTCCATACGTGATTACAAAGCGTGAGTTGCAGCACAAAATCATGACACTTAAGGCTTTTGGGCACCGATTTATAGGATATTCAGTGAGCATAGAGAATGCCAAATACTCAAGAAATGCACTACTATTTAACCTGTGCTTTGTGTTGGAAGAAGATGTGGACACTTGTTGCTACGAAGGACTTGTCAAGAAACTTGCCGGATACATGATCACTCTGGAATTAGAGGGTGGTTTTGTAACTGAGAAAGAAAGTAAAAAGACGATAAGGAATATGCTGAGTAAAATTTTGCATGATCTCAGTGTTTCAAGAGAGTGTACAATTCCAGTGAACGAGGGAAACACTATTTATCTTAAAGTTGTACAAAGTCTTGGCAAGCCACCGGTCGTAGAGGATCATCAAGTCCCAGTATTCCTCTGGGATAATAAGGCAATAATTGCCTCTCACTGGGACCTGACCGCGCAGCAACTTCTGCCATTCATCGATGGATATAATCACATTTTGAAGATCTCAAAAATTTCTGATATTGATCTAAACATTGTTAGAACTGCTATGCAAACCTTGGTGTACTACGGCGTTGTAACTTTAGTACCTCTATTTATGTATAACAACATGTATGCCTTGACACCAGATATAACTTTGCTGTACACAGATACTCACATGCAAGAGGAATGCAGGAACTATGTGTCTATTAGTAGTTCCATACTTGCTGAGACACGTGACATCTTTATGTTGTATTGTTCAATGGGACCAGGTACTACAGTGAAGGATCTGTGTGTGAGACATGATCCAAATAGTCTTAACATAGATGAGAAAGCTTTGATTCAGTTTGGGCTCATCAAGGGCTTTGTTTGTAGACTTAACAAATACCCAGTTTTATTGACTTCAGAACCAACAGCACCCAGATTAAAGAGGGTATCTAGTTTGTTGGATGGTCACCATAGTTATGATGAAATATGTTGCAGAATTGCCAGTGCAGGGGACCAGTCTGGACTTGCAGAAATCGATAGAATGGCCGACAGTGACCCCCATGTCGTACATATTTGGAAATAAATAATTAAATTCATAAGTAGAGATGTATCTGGAAATAGATAATCAAATTGCATTTTGGTATTTTTCAAATACTTTTGTTTCAGTCATATCTATGTGTATTTTTCATTTGCAGCCGTATTATATTATTCCCAGTCACTTTTTGTTTACAATATTACAACCATATGATTGCATTTAGCCGCTAAAATCATGTGAACGGTTTTTAACTTTTAGTTGTGATAAGTAAAACGCCAAATGTGGAAACTTTATTGGCAACTTTATGTCTAACAGACTTCTTCAGGTCATCACTAAAAATTGGCTAATAACTTGTCGGTGGCCTATTCACCTTTCATTTAGGCTTTAGTGTTTAAAAGTTCTTCTGAGTCACTTTGGTTAGCTGTTCTGATAACTTTTTCGAGAAACAGTCCAAACAAAAATTGTGTAGGCTTACGTCAATATTCGCAATATGAAAAATTGTGAATCAATTGCAATCGTTAATCCAAAACCTAACCCACCTATGTATTCACAGGATTTTGCCTACGAAAATGAGCCAGCTTTGACAATATGCAGCAAAATGGATATCAAAACAGATTTGCAAGTCTCCTTGTGAGCGCCACTTGTAGCACCTTGTATATGTTGTATGTCAAGTGAAATCCCTCGAGTACGTACTCTCGAAAGCGAGAAGGGTTACGTGAAGAGAATGTTCATTGCTGAGACAGAAACTAATATTCTAAAGATTCCGTAGTTACTCATTGGTCTTGAGTAAACGATGGGGCTGTAATGAACGGAGGTTGGAAACAAAATTGAAACTTAATCAACGGGGTGTGTGCGATTTTCTGAAAATAATGTCTGATAGTTGTAAAATCAAAAAATAGGTTTTGTTCTCTCTTTACTACTTAGTAACATACATACCAGACGGTTTTGTACTGACCACAGACGAGGGAAACCGGGCCCAGTCTTCTTTCTCTATGGTGCTGATGCAGGAAATCGTGCTGGGTTGATTTGAATGCATGATTAATAAAACCATCCTTTGTGCCAGATATTTGTATAACAAAACTGAAAACAAGCATGATCTGCTGTCTCTACAGTTGAGTACGGTTTTCTGTCTATGTCAATACCCTCATAACAAGAAAAGTAGATATTCCAAAATTAATAAGCTTGAGGTGCTAATAAACGCCAGACGTTGATAGAAATTTCAAAAAATTAATGAACACCTCCCTCTTTTTTAACCATAGGTATTATTTTCTCGTAAACCTACAGTTTGTCTTTTCACATCGTTCAAAAATAGTGACAATTTGCCTTATATTTTATTGCTAAATTAACGGTTATACCCAGGTAATTGTGGAATAGTTCTTGATCACGATGATTATGTTGTTGTTGCTATATTCGATGTAAGCTTTTTAACGTGGGCCGTTACTAAATATGTTGGCATGATCGATACTCCCAATTCCACTATCTTCCTTTTGTGCTAGCAACACTAAAACTGCAGTAATCTCTTTTTAGAAGATTTCATGCAGAATGCTGCAAATTCTCGAAATCTAGATTCAAAGTGACTAAAATCCCCTAAAATAAGGTGACAGCTGTGATTATCGACTGAACTAGCGAAGGGTAACGGATAACATTTGAAGGCGTGGTTCTTACGGCTAGTTAAACGAAGTCGTGTTTATTTGTCCCTTTAAAAAGTAAGTATTAAGAATCGTTTAACACCAGCACACTCTTGCATTTTAAAGTATGTGAGATTTCGTCACGTTTTGTTAATTTCAGTTGTTCTTAAAACCCTCAAGTAGACGTAGAAGTTCGGAGGCTTTAAGACTCACTTTAGAGGTTTTCACTACTATTGATGGTTTGTTCTATTGTTTTCTCCGTGGTAAGTACAAATTGATAGCCCCTTCATGCTGACAATATCTTGAGGTAAATTTTTCATGAATATTTTTGTAACGTATTATATGAAACGATTCATTCTATATGAACATAAAGCTGCATATTGTTAGATCAACTTCATTACCTAAAATGTTATATTTGTTCTCTCTACACATACATATACAATTACCTCTAGGTGAATTGAGTGGAGTGGATCTAATACGCTTAGGATGAAATATTTTAAGCTGTTATAGTAGTTTTGCGTAGCTCATGGGTAGATCAGAAATAGGTTTTCCAGACTTGCACTTCGACAAATAAGTTTGTATTAAAAATAAGATTTTGTTCACAACTACGCCTTGTTCAAAAACACGAGTGACAGAAAAGGTGTTGCTCTTGCGACTGTTATTTTCTATGACGTGTTTTGGTCTTCTCGTTTCATATAAATTCATCGTAAAGCTTTCTCACTTCACTCCATACGATTGCTGTGTCCATTGTATGGCTAGAACGTTTAGCAGAATGAATTTGTTACTCAACGCAATATTCAAATTTTGTACCACTGACCAACTGTTCAAGTTTGTATCAGTTTAGAAAGACTCCACAGAAAGTTATTAACATTTACCCATACTTGGTATTGCAGCCTCTGTGTGCTTCAAGTATAATAGATTTCCTTACTTGCCTTTCTATAATAATTTACCAGAAAATTGAGGCTGAATTTTAGGATTAGATTAAAGTACGACAGCACTGAAGTTGATCATTTTTAGTTAACTGGATTTTTAACGTCGGCACGATATGATTAAATACGTTTTTGCTAATGAGTATATTAGTTAGTTATGGTCACTGCACTTTAAAATGGCATTATGAAAATATTAAACATTTGATACGCCAATAGGCATCTCTCATCATTCAGTCGATCAATACCTAATTCTAAAATTTATTTACTTCTTAAAAGAAAGGGTCAAGTTGATACTAATCACAAAGACGCCTATTATTCTAAGCCATATCATATCTGTTGAATACAATTTCCGGTTAGTTTTAAAAAGGAAACTAGAGAAATAAGAAATATGTAAGCACCGGGGATCGAACACGTGGCCCACGATCGATCCCCGGTGATAAATTTTTTCTCCTTTTCTGTTTTTCTTTTCAAAACTTACGTTTCGAATCCTCTCTTCTCGATAATACAATTTCTGCTGTGGACAACAAACATTTACAACCTTAGTTGATGATAGCTCAGAATACAGAGACGTAACCGATGCCTTCGATAGGTTGTATTTCAAGCCCTATATATTCGGTAATGCCTCTGCTGCAAAGGAGTACATCAAATTTACGGCCTTCAGCTTTAGAGTAAAATAGTGCACTAACATAGAGAGAACTCAGATACCTAACAAAAAACTGTTACAATGATGTCGACATCTCTTTTGACCCGGTTTTACATATACTATCATTCTATTTTTCTCTGGATCCACTGGGATTCCACCTTGAATAATGTGCCATATTGCACGCAGACTTAAGCTCAAAAATTGATACTCGGTTACACGTTATTTACCGGAGGCACTTCCTCTACTTTTCATACACTGATTTTTTAAGTTATCTGCATAGGAAGAAAATCAGTCACCTCCCATACTCAAAAAAGCATTTCATTATATTTTTGTGTATCAATTTTTATGAAATTATCCCTAGAAATACAATAATATTAAAACAATGATATGTGTACAAAAGAATTACTTGATGATGCCTTAACGAAAGCTTATTTAGATCCGAATTTGCTATAAGGCGCACCATGATGTTCCATCATCATTGACCTGCGCGTCGTAATGGCTTGCTTCTAAAATTTCATGTAACAGTTTGCTCTTTAAAGTCGGATACTTCCAACCAGTGGCGAAGCCAGGTTTAAAGACATGGTCATGCTCAGTGGTGTACGAGGCCCGTAGCCGGGGGGGAGTGGGGGTTGTGTTAGTGGGCCACGTCTACTCGATAAAATTTTGCCTCCTTTTGAGATATTGTTAAAGAACTTTTCACGTTAAATATAAAGTCAATGCCTTAATGACGCCTGTTATAGTAAACCAAACTTACAATATTAATGTTCTCTTACATCATCATACGTGGCATACAATAGTAATAATTAATTCTTCATTGTAATTTTCAAGCTCCATAAAAAATTGCCTCATCCCTGATAGCCCATCGAACCCCCATTAGGCGTGGCTACCTACGGGTCTGTGGTGTACTTGATGTAATCCCCTACTTGATGCAATCGCCTTACGAAGAGGTCATTTACACAGTCAGCCTACTGATTGCTAAAAGTTCATTCCCATTAATATGCATTTGCAAGAACTCCTTTCCGTACTTGCGTTTGGGAGATAACTTCTTAAAAACCAATTAACAAGGAATATTTTAAGTCGATGAAATGGTCAGATTCTTTTATTTTTGTGTAAAGGTGTTGATTGATTTTGATTGGATGATGAACGTGAAAGTAGTGAAGTAGTAGACGGGGGTCACTACATTCATTTTCCAAGTCAGCCTTTGGCTTACAAGATACTAGTTCGCTGAGAAAGAAAAACGAGATCATTACAGTGCGTAGACGGCATGGAACAAAAGCTACTGCTGCCTCCACCAGCCAATCATATGGCTAAATCACCTCGAACCCGTGACGTTTGTCAGGCCGAATGTGGGAGAGCATGACCCTTCTCCGAAAGCTACGAAAACATCAAACTACTTGGTAGAGAGCCATGGTAATGATCTTCGATGTGTTCAAGAAAATGTGCAGGTGTGTTTGTATTCGGTTTGTGTGGCCACAACTTTATCATTTCGACACGGAAAAGTTTAAGTGGAAGAAGGGGCACCGGGAAGACCCTTTTTACTAAATTTTGGTTGAAATTTTTAGGTAAGGCTGGGCCTGACTAGCCTGCTCTCGGACTTCGCCACTGCTTCTAACTGATAGGGTTTCAGTAAGAAAGCATGTTGAGCAAAATAATTTCACGTACTCTTAACGCTTCCAGGCTGTATAGAGTAGGGCTAACTAATACGTTGACATATCTAAAGTAAGGATTAAGCGTTGAGCGTCTACGATTGGTTACCTGCTCTTTTTGTAATGTGAAGTCTGTGACGTGCTTAGTGAGATGCTTGATTTTGACTTTGAATCGTTAAAAAGATTCTAGAGCAATAGAAAATAGGTCGTCAGTAAGATTCAAACTCATGACCTACGCGGCATTTGCTCTACCAACGGAGCTAAGGGAACCGCGCTGTTAACATTTTCTATTTCTCCAGTCACCACATTAGTTTTCTAGTCATCCACTGATAGACATCGACATCCAGCTCAACGCAATTGGAGATCAGTCTCACTGCGCTATGTGACTTGAACAAGGAAGTACTGCCATCCGGCCCGTTATTCTGTCCAAAGCCCACCAAATTTTGAGATATTTCATTGTGTAGAGAGGTCCAGAAATTGAAATCTGACAACAGAATAATGGTTTTAGCAGACCGTATGCTTAATCACCGGTCATTACACTACATTCACCGTTACGCTTTCTGGTGATAATGGGTAACTTCCAACGGAGGCGTTGAAAACACAACTGGTGTACCTGGATCAATTTAAGGAAATAAATGTTAATAAGGTGTTAATTGATTACTAAACTAAAAATCTGTTTTCTAAAATTAAATGACAAGAATGGAAGCCAAGTCAGTAAAACTGCATCTCTCAACTTTTTTTAAAATTACTACCATTCTCTTCTTAGCTAACGTTATATGGCTTAACAAGCTACGACATTCGCAACATTCATCTCTACATCCTTTGGGAAAAGAGGTATCGGGTAATTCATGCATTTTGAACATACACTTAAAAAGTATATGTGATAATGAATGACCATTAAAATTGCAAACATAGTACATATGAGATGCTATTAACAAGGTGTCGTATATGAATTTCACAAATAATAAAATGTAATTAGTTGATTTCTCCATGTTTGCAAAACACTTTATTAATCCGACATATAATTGCATAGTTAAACGGAGGGTTATTTATTAGTTTTCTTTTCCCTACTTAATCTTATAAATGGGAAAAGAAGATGTCATCATATTGTCTGAATGTTCTCTCACATCATTTAGACACTTGTTATGTCCAAGGTTTTATTGCGATGACCATTTCAACTTTTGTCTTATTCTATATAACCAATCAGAGGACATGCTGTCGTCTTCACAACTGAGCTATCAGGCGTGGAACAAACAAGAAGCAAGAGTTTCTGCCATGTTAAATTTTACAATGAGTGTATTATTGTTTTCCATGCTCAAGTCACATGGCGCAGAAAGGCTGGTCTCCAACTGCGTTGAGCTGGATGTCGATGTCCACCAGTGAATGATTGGGAGCTAATGTGTCGAATAGAGAATAAGAGTGTGTTAACATCGGAGGTCACCTAGCTCAGTTGGTAGAGGGCACGTCACGAAAGCGTGGGTCGCGCATTTGATCCCCGGTGGCGACAAATTTTCTATTTCTCTAGTGTTCTTTTCAAAATTATAATTTTTATAGAGAAGTTCTTCTTGTTGCCAAACGTACTCATTGTGTGCCTTACGCACCTCCGGGACAGTTCACGACTGTTTAATAATTTTTTAATGTTTCGAAGCAGGCAAGCGTTAATGTTCTAATTTGGCGAGCTCTACCATTAATTGAGAGAATATGTATTGCTTTTCTATGTCAAATAATGCTTCCGATAATTACCAAACAGACGTTCACAATTTTTATAAGATAGCAAGGTATATTGTGCTCTTTCTTTACAGAAGACTGATGTGTCTATCACAGTTGCACGAGCTCCACCGGAAAAATCAATAATTTTCTAGAAAAGAGTTCCCTTTCTGTGGGTCAATACCTAGTATCTTTCAGGGAATAGTTGTAAGCATGGAAGCTTAAACAAAGCAATTTCTTATCAAGTCGCGTTCTTAGCTGTTAATGCAGTGCTTCTTGACCTTTATTTTCACTTTCCTCCCCTGGGCCAAAACTGCTAGCTCATTCCTCCCCTTGGCCCATAAAATTGCAATGATACATCGGATCAGACCCTGGGTAGAATGGATGGGATTCGCCACCTCCCATTTTTGTTATGGAGGAAACAAAAATCTGTCCACGCATTTTTTGCATGGAAAAATTTCATATAGTATAGTCCATATCTTCTCCTCCAAAAATCGTTATGGTCGTTATTTCCCTTCCCATTTTAAGGTGTCCATTTGAGGCCCATGTGTGCTCAGATGCAAATGGAATGGAAAACCGACTAGTCATGAATATTTGCTAAAAGTGTCATATCCCACTGTATGCGCCATCCGCATGTTTCGTCACCCCTCCCCACTTTCTGACAGCGATAGGAACCCCTGCGAAAAGCCAGCATTTGTATCCTCTCTTTTACTATCACTTCTTTTGGAAGAGTTTCTCTCCTTACCTTCGGGCGATTGCCACGAACAGTGTCGGACGATAACGTTGAGCAGTTACTTATCCGTCACTTAACGCTAATTTTCTGGCCTCTACGTTTATTCTAAAAGTATAAGCATAAGTAATTTTTTTTAACATTCCAACATTAGAAGATAAGATTATTCTATGATTGACATGCGAGAAGAATTTCTGCTAACAAAGCATATTTACGTTCTTTGATCCCAAACTCCTTATGCTAAGGCACGATGGACAACCTCTTTCTTTACAACGTCTTAATAAAGACATATATTCTCCTAGCTTATGCATTAAATTAGGCACATGGAAAGTTTAACGTCTGACCCAAAGTTATACTTATTTCAACTGGCTTGGTAGAACTTTTGATTGGATCGATGGCGACCTTAAACAAATTAGCATTTTTAAGCAGCACGTTTTCTTCCCATTGCAATCAAGAGACGTGTGTAAGTAGCAAACAAGCTATTTATGTCAGCAGAAAACTAGATGTTTTGTGATGAATTCAGATTTGATATATATCAAGTGGAAAGCATGAGAGAACGATACAAGTAGCCTCTACTTGCCATTTAAATGCCCTTTCGTTCGCGTTGATCTGTAAGCCAAAGAAACTCCACGTGGAATAGTATAACTTTGGTAACATCGACGGCTTATGTTGTAATTCAAAATAAGTGTAGGATGGTTACAGTCATCTTAATTCGAATCAGCGGGATTTATTGCAATTCGTAAGAAAGAAGATGAGGTGTAAGGTTTGTCCTGGTCTTCTTCAAATAATTTTTAATTTGAAAGTAGAACAAACTAGGCTTCCTTTCTTGCGTTACCTACCACACTATTCGATCGTTTGATTTTCAAAGGCGCTTTTCACTTCTCTCCCATCCACTAAATTTAACAGTTTTACCCTTTTATATCAGGCGATTTGATGTGACGAGAGTATGGAGAACAGCTATAACTACATGGAACAGCTACTTGACTCATATTTAAATAGTGTGTCTCTTTCGCTTGGTTGACTCTATTTAAGCGCTTGCTTAAACGTGCCGCTAGAAATGCAAGTGTGTGCGAGGCTGAAGAAGGCTGCTGCATAATGCCACTCTGAAATAAACTTCATAGCAATTTTGGGCCGCCTTGAATTCACTTTTAGATGCAACACATAGTGCCTTTCCAGAAGTGTGCTTTGTAGCAGCAT
>JAAAKM020003919.1:0-12100 GCA_010016025.2 Alatinidae sp. Z8VKAUB7J3 | reverse complement strand
GGGGGGGCGTTAATGCTAGAACGTACGTATGCTTTACAAAAAATTGATACGTGTGAGTCTTTTTCGTGAAGTGGTTGTGACATTTCTGATCTCGAAATATCTCAACCAAGTCAAGGAACGAAAGTGTATAATGAAACAAACCTTTTTTACGAGCTTTCGGTGTATTCTTTCACCATTATCTGATAACTAGATGTTTAGTGAACTAGATGTGTTTGACTACGGAGGAAGAGATGTCTTCAGAACATTTACATTTACGGTAAAAATGCACAGTGAAAGCATGGGGAAGAGGTATTCTAGAAATTCCATGGATGAAGATTGATTTAGAAATGCGTTTTATTGAAATTAAAATAAATAACCCAAAAGTCGCATTTATGGGGTCTGTAAATGAATCGTATCGGAGGGAGGAGGGGCCATATTTCACAGACTACAACTTTCCGAGCGGTATTGCCAATGTCAAGACTTTAATTACTGTGTTGAAGAAGCATGGTAACTCCAGAAAGCACCGAATAGCCACCAGACAGGAGAAAGTTAGACAAGGCTTGGTGAGTCATAGGTACTTAAACACCCTAACACTTTCAAGATGTGATAAGTACCTGGAAGACCACATGTTAGGGTGAGATACTACGCGTAAGTCTTACCGAAAGATCAAGAAATAATAATGTCATGTGGCACGTTTAGAAACGGTAATCGGATCCAATCCTTCAACTTTATCAAAGTCGCACGTCGCCTTTGCAACACGTCCCGCCACTGTTTTGTTTGAATGACTTCGTTTCCAAAGAGCATGCCACGTGGCACTGGGTATTCTTGGTGACTTGTAAAAACCCTATAGTTTATTGCAGTAATGTTTCTTATTATGGTGTTTCATGTGGGAAGAAATTGAACGAGTTTGAATTACTTTGTCAAGCGCAACAGGTTATAATTTATGGGAAACTAGTCTTACCATTGCATTGAAGGTTCAATGAAAACAATGCGAATCATACACATCATAAAAGCGTTCAAACCCAGGTTTCCTGGCCTTCTGCTTTCCTTTTTGTCCCCTAAATTGGTTCAGAACATGGAAAAGCTCTATTCAGGGAGAATGCCGAATTGTAAAACTCTTTCGTTAGCTTTTGCTTTCCTTTGCATTTAAGTCGTCTACAGTAACGCTCCCGTAAAGCTATAGCCTAAAAAACCAAGTGAACGCACTTCAAATTACTCTTCACTTTGCTGACTGGCATAAAAGTTTAGCAAAGCGGTGTGACTGAGGAAACAATGAGGATCATGGACAGCCGATGACTGCAGCTCAAATCGAGGATCCTTTGTCAAAAGCTTTCTTTTTATTCCCTATATATCAACACAATATGAGATCACTAAATTCACTTACTTCCAAGAATGAGGATTTCTTCATTTTCTTGCCTTGAGACTGCCGAGATTATACCACAAAATGCAACTACAAAGGTATCACAAAAGCTAGTGTGTGGTGCCATAACAACGATTGGAGCTTCCGCAGACTTTGCCATTTTCCCTTTCACTTCTACCCAGTGGAAACCTAAGCAGAACAATGCCACTCTAGCACAGAAGATAATTGGCTTCTGCAAGGTTCTGAAAAAGAAGGAATGAAAAAAGAAATTCTTCATTGACAGTCAGATAATAATGTACAAATTAAAAACACCTTTCAATGACATTATTAATATCTAAGCTTGTTTGTTCAACGAGTCTGTAATGTACCTCCAACTTCCGTTGTCCATTGAGCAACAAAAATGTCTGAATACCCCATGAAAAAATACCTACTATATGTTTATGTCAGAGATTATTTGCTCTGTGAAAAGAGCAGCGTAGCTCCAACAGCAACAGAACTGCTAAAAATAGGCAACAGATAGGCGGATACCACATGATGTCAATCAAAACTATACCAATCCGAAAATTCCAATGTAATTCCTTTCTTCTCACAAAGGGTTCCATGTTATCCATGTCTGGAGTAAACTTCGGCATTTTCCTTATCGAAATGTTACAATGGACATCTGTCCATTTGACAATGCTGAAGCTTACAATGAACTCTGTTTCAAGGAATGGTAGCTGGGGGTCTGTCTTCACTTCTTATTTTGATATTCCTGAAAAAGTTGTGCTAAAAATGTTTCTGTAGTCATCTCTTGTCACATCATAGATTTACTTAATGGTCCATTGTGGCTTCCAAATGATGTACACAGGGTCTATTTCTCCTCTGCAATGTTCTCAGTAACTTATGTAGCTTGAGTACAGCATATATATATAGTGATTGCAAAAGAAGAACCTCAACTACCACGCTCATCCTAAGACTAATCTGTTCTTGTAAGGTTTACTAGTAGTTTCACGTTATTTTATCACGTGTAGTAATAATTCCAGCTAATTTTAGCGACTTACAATTTAAGTGGAATTTCCGTCCTTAAGTGCCTTTTCCTGCAAATAATTACTGCCTCAAGGACTCAGGATAACGTACACAGCCTATACATGGCTTACTTTGTCTGGCATTATAGCCAATCAGAGTTACAGAATAAGGCATTTACTGTAGGCTATATATATATATAACTGTACAGACTCGAAACATTAGTTGTAACGAGAATTTCTGCAGGGCTGTCAAGGTTCCGAAGACTTCAATGGCAAAGTAAGTCATATTTTATGTACTTCTGTGACTTAGTTGTAATTATATATGTTACGTGATGATGTTGTATGTAATGATGATTGTATATTCTTTTATTGGTGGAATTTGGACTCTTTTAGACCGTAGGACATTCAGGATCATATATGGAATGACGGGAATTTTGCTCGCCTTTATTGCCTATGCCACTGAACGTCTATGAGTCTGTGCATATGAAGTATTTGACGTCTATGTTAGGGCCGGATTTCGGAACCTAAGCGTAGGTCCTAAGACTAATCTGTTCTGTGTTCAGTGGTGATATTGGTACCTGTCGCCTGCCTGGTTCATTCTGAATGAGATAGATTGTTTTAAGCATATTACTCATTTCAAAACTTGGAAAGAAATAGTATTGGTGAAGACATTGCTTTTACAAAGTATCATTGCCAAGAGAGGATTTGAAACATCAGGTATGAAAACAAACTCTTCTTAAACGTATTTTCTAAATCACAGTGGGCTCTGGACAGACAAGCTGGTAAGATGGCAGTCCTTCCTTGGTCAAATTACATCCATGGTGTAGAGAGTCTGGCCTTTTATTGTGTTGAGCTGGATATTGATGTCCACCAGTTGATAGATGATTTGGGACTAATGTGGTGACTTGAGAATTACAAAAACGTTCACTTCAGACTTTAATGTTTAGTCAATGGCACAGCCCAATGACAAAACAATTATATAAAAGATGATTGTGTGCTCCGTTAACCTACTCATTTCTCTAAATTACAATTTCTAAACAATTTTTCAACCATTAATGTTTCTAATATCAAATTTTGTTTCATTTTTCCTGACTTTTTTATCCAACAGAGGTATTTCTAGCTCTGTATGCAAGAGTTAAACAATAAAAATTTGCAAGATAGAGGGTCAAGAAATGCTCCAACCAAAAGTTTTAAAAACTATGCACAGAAACGTTTTGGGACATGAAATTCAAATAAACAGCAATATCTTTACCCCAAGAAGCCCTTGGAGATAAGACTACAGTTGCTGCATTTATATGGAACTAGTATCCAAGATCTTTGGGATTGCTAATTGTGACAATGGTAAAACTGGTTTGTTTGAAGCAAAAGTGATCCTCAATTTCAGAGAAATAACCAAAATTTCATCCACACACTCACTTCACACTCATATGAAAGAAGCTCTTCCATTGACAATAAAAAGGTTGTTAAATTGGTCTACCACAAATGTTCTGATGTGTGAAATTTAAATCTACTTTGATACCTGGGTTACATATTGGCATCACATTGTGAAAACATATGATTAACACAGCAAAGCAAGCTAGAGTGTTTTTCCTTTATGATATAGGGTTCTGATTGCTAATATGACTACACTGGTAAGGGGACAAGAATTTGCCAATATGGCAATATACATCTAAATATTCATCCTACTTTATGGAAAGAAGGGTGTGGTCTTGACTTATTTCTACATTGTTACTTTTCCAGAATTAGCCTTTCTTAAATAAACAAAACATTATTTACATTATTAGAAAAATGAATGGTGTAGAGAAAAGACCTTAAACGAAAATAAAAGAGCTAATAACCAACTGCAACCAGAATCTATCAAGTCTTAGAGCTCTGAATGATTGACTACAAATGATGAAATGCATAAAACTACAATGAAATGTCAGGTATTCACAGGATAGATGCGTAAACTACAATGAAATGTCATGTATTCACAGGATAGATTATGGTTGGAAATGAAAATAAAACTCTATTTCTTTTGCTCTATATATTTCTGTATTGATGTCTTGAAATAATTTTTATCAAAAAAGTGTTCATTTGTGCTACATAGATCATCTTAAATACAAATATGGTGATTACAAGATGATAAAAAATAACCAGCAAAATTAGAATTAAAATACGGTACCTTTTAGAATTAAAACATGCGTTTACCTTACAGTGAACAATACCTTACTTAACTTTCTTAAGAAGCTTAAATCTACAATTCAGAAATCATAGAATGATACAGCCTTCTGCTTTCTATAGTCTGCAGGTCAATTGCTGCAAAGACTTCATAAATATTTAAAGAGGCAGAAAGATTAATTTCAAGAAGCAAATTTTAAAAACTTTTACCTTTGTTTAGTTAGTCTCCTTCTCGTAGAATAAATAATGAGGGATCATTTATATTAGACACAAGCTCAGAAGGTAAGGAGCAGGTCAGTTGAAATGCTGGATTTCTTTGAATTGATGGAACAGGTCCTTTCAAGTAAACTCTAATGTCAGCATGGAACTTTCAAACAAAGAATACTTAACAGCTACATTTAACTTCTGGTACGGTAAAAGAAAAGGGTTAACAAATTTGAAAGTCAGATATAGGCCTACTGTTGTTGCAATAACTAGCCCTCCTCTTTCTCATATTATTATCATCCTACTTTAAATTGTAAAAATAACTGCTGCTTTACTTGATATGCACGGTGAAGCATGAGTGAGAGAAATAATTTATTGTTTACTCACAGATTAGTAATTACAGTCTAAAGTGATGAAGTTATCTGTGGTTTCTAATAGATAGTTAGCTACAAGGTGTGTGATGTGAGTACAACTCTAGGGTGTGCTAAGCTAGGTAAGCACAAAAGGGAACAGGTTCTTGGAACAATACTGCAACTAAACTCTTAGAGCATTGGGGAACTTTTAAAACTTATTTTATGATCTAAAAAAATTAACCTGAATAAATGGGTGGTCAACAACCTTCAGTACACGAACAAAGTATGTGGATATTACTGGGCAATCATTGTAAAGTAGGTCTACATGCATCCTTTGAAAATTGTTGCATCCAAGGGATAGCAAAGATTTATTGCAATTAACAGGACCCTAGTACATAATACAGATGGTCAAGGGAAATTTTATCAAAGTCATGAAAGAGAAAGATTGTCTGAGGAAAATGTAACTGGAATCTGGATGAGATGAAATTGCTAAAACCAGAATCTGGGGTGGTGGAAGTCCTCTTGGGACTTATAGGCACCCCTTACGGTTCCTTAAATGGTGGTCGAGATGGCCTTTAAATGTGTTAATGTTGTCAGACTCCAAGGCTACATTGGGGAGACTATGACAACAGTCTATCACTCTATTTGTGAAGAAATGCTTCCTTATGTTAAGCCTACAGTGACTCCTGTACAGTTGTAGACTCTTGTACATATATATGTATATATACAGTCTAAACATCAACCCTTGCTTAACTTATATACATATTGCAACTTTAAAGGATCTAATCAAAATATAAACAATAGCTGATTCTCACATTACAGTCTCAACACATTCTTAAAGATCTGAGAGTTTCAGCTAAGTCATACTGGTACCTTTCATTCACTTATTCAGGAAATTTTAAAGGAGCAGTACATCAACTTCCATCAATTAATTTCAAATATTTTCTGAGCAATTCATTAAGTGGCCTCGTTGTAAATTAAATGTTATTTATTTGACATTTCTGTAACGTCAGGCCTGTAGAAACGGTTAGATATTTTGAGGGGTTATTCCGACCTTCTAGGGGGCTATTCTGACTTTTCGGCCCCATGGCTACGGGCCTATGTAACTTGCGTCTTGGTACCCTACGAGGTAGCAATACTTAAGAACCACATGGAAGATCACAATCAAGCCCTTTTAAGGAAATACGTTATATACGTTTAGTTTCTGTGCCACTGACAATGCCAGGAACTGGCAGTTACACGAGTAGCGATCGAATCGATGCATATCTTATATTTAATTACCCTACTCACAGCACCCTGTACATATACTGTGGGTCTATACCTCAACAAGCACAAATTGCATGTAACTACAGACTCAAATGTATGAGTGTAGTCAGTCACACACTGCTTAACATGTGGCATGTCATTATTTGAGTATTAATCATCAATACTGACATCTCAAGTATCAGCTATATTTACATTACGATTGACACCTGAGAACATTTTTACGTTCTGTCTTACCTTCTTATCCCAGTGAATGGCTCGGCCACCTCTTTTTTCTGGTAGTTTAACGTTGTAATTTTGGCAAATAAACATCCCATCAGTACTGTGATGACAAACCCAAGAAAGCGAAGAAGTCCAATTGGTAGCATAACAATGATCTATAAGGAAGAAATAATAGGAATGTACCAATGTAACGAGATCACATCTGGCCTTCGCTGCGAACAGCAATGCAATAAAATAACGACCATGGAAATGCCAAGTGATTATAAGAGTCGTAAGAATCCTTGTAAGTCTTCTTGCAGTTTAAAGAGAGCAAAGGCTAACTCACAGTCACGCTTGGAAAATAGATAAGTAACTGCAGCAACTCATGAACTCCTCACCTTTAATTTCTGGTACCAGGGTAACCGCAGGAAGCTTGTGGTCGACGAGAAAGGATTCTTGACTTCGGGTTTCCTCATGACCGAATCCTTTCGGGGTAGGACCTTCGTTGAGATTGGACTCACTTTAGTAGCCATCTCTTTTGCCGTTTGATTTCTCCTGCTATCCAATTGCCACGTATAAGCTATTCCCCTTACATAGAACAAACATCAACTATTCATACACAATTTTCCATGTGGGGGAGCGAGAGCTCGTGTTACCTCACTTCGTCACGTTCACTTGTACAACAGCAAAACTTAAAGTCAATTTAACGTGTTAAAATTATCCTCGTGTAAAATACAAATATCCTTCTCATTAGATGTCTTCCCTTATCAACAGAATCGACTTTCACGATCTAAATGCAACGTACTCTTTCGTGTCAACAGCCAATGCCAACACGTAACTACAACTCGCGTTCAGGCTGATCTGAACAATATTTGTTATTGTGGGTGCGTGTTGGAGACTGGGTCTTCGTATGGAAAATTCCGGATTTCGATGCCGATTCGTATTTCGCGCCATTTTTCCATTTCGAAGACAAGAATCGAAAGAAACGTTTTCATTTTTCTGAGGCGCAATAGGGTTGTAAAATTGGCTCGTAGCTCGGGAAAGGGAGCGAGGGGGGATGAGCTTGGCTCTGGCAAAATTTATTGCTGAACTTTGTATCTCAAAGAAGTCAAATCACTAAAGCCACTAAGTAATTCAAAACTTTCTCCTGTCCAGCTGGGAAATGATTATAAAAATCCCTACTTGCATCACTGCCCATTGCTATTTCGAGGGCAAATGATCGTACTCTTTTCCGAAATAAATTTCAATATTATGACCTCGCCTATTTACCATTTATTGTGTTCCCTTCCCCTGGCACCAGAAGCTAGCTACTAGGTTGTTTGGAAAACTAAAACAAGAAGAGAAAGTTCCCTCCAATCTAGCAACTGTTTTAACGTGCAGCAAAAATAACTATATAGGTTAAGTGCCCATGCCCTGATAAATATTTCTTTACAATTATCTATTAGTGTGACATGCAATTTTGGAGCTGCGGCCTTCAACCTTTCCACTTTTTGTCAAGTTGGGTTTTTCTCTCGTAAAGAAAAGAAAGAAAAGATTGAAACAAAAAAGGAAGAGAGTAATAGAGTTCTTTTCAAATCTTAATGACAAAAGATACAAATTCCTCAATGATGACCGATTGGAATAAAAAAACGAAACATTTGACAATATCTCAGATCGCTACTATTGATTTTGTGGCGACATCCCTGATATAGAGGGCCTAGGGCCCAATAACTCAGTGAACATGAGAATGACAGTAATTTTACAAGCTCAGATGATAAAGCATTATTTTAGTTTAGAAAAAAGTCGAGTGAGTTGTTTAGCTACAGATCCTGACGTCGAAATAACCTCGCTCCACATCACTGTACTGTCAAGAATAAACTTCTGATCAGAAATTCTCATTAAAAGTTCAATGAAATACTCAATTGTTTGGCTAGGGCGATATTTTTTGCTTATATTGCATAACAAGTGGACAGACAAATGCACACCAACGTTAGACAGTCAGACACAGGGCCATTGTAAGTGTAAATTGATGAACAGTGAGGACGATGAGGACATTGAATTAGTATAATTTAAATAATGTATTTAAAAGAAAGAAATAGACGATGATTGCTATTAGAAGGACACCTATTCGTGTGGCTACAGCGTATTTACATTGGGGCTATTCAAGAAAATACAGACATAAAGGAAATGCGAGTTTCTTCAAATGCTGACAAAGACAAAAAGGAGGGCGTGTACATGTCTAAGTAGAACATTTGTATTTAAAATCTGCATCTGTATCGTGCAGCAAAAATCGAGGGTAACATCCGTCACCGAGGAAAAACAGAGGAGGTACTGCACGTGTTAAGAGTCAAAACCCTTTTTCTGTACCTGACTTTACCTCTGCCCAATTATGTAGTCATCGTAGAGTCAGCTTAAGACGTCTCCTCGATTAGCTCAAACAAGGAAACTATCAAAAGAGACTTTGAATATTGATTTGTGGTACTCTGATTTCGACAGGCCGCAAAATACTGGAGAAGAAACTGACATTAGTAAAGAAAAATAAATCATGCTAACCTATCTAACTAAAGAAATCGTTATCTCCATAGAGAAGCACGTTCCAAGAATCAACTTGGGATTCAAAATTTAACCTCTGATTTGCGCATGAGTTTATTGTTGCAAATTGTTTATCGATACTTTTTCTAACATAGCTATTGCAAAAAGGAATTACTAAAATTTGGAAACAATCTAATTTGAATAGTAAGATATTTTAATAAGAATGATATGCTCTTCCGCATTTTCGTTGCCTCACCTAATTTTTTTCTTGACAATTTAACATGGAAAACAGGTTACACGTAGTATCGACATTGTACATCTGAATCGTGAGCGGTTTATACGAACTTAAAGCATGCCACTGCTACAATTTTTGGTGTCTAATTATACTCTTCTTGCTACTAATATGATGGTAGTTGTCTAGCTACAATCTTCCGGCCATTGCTACGATTTTTGGTGTTTAACTACACTCCTCTTGCTACTACTACGATTTTTGATTGCTAACTACACTCCTCTTGGTACTACTATGATTTTTGGTGTCTAGCTACGCTCGTCATGCCACTGCTACAACTTTTGATGTATTATAACACTCTTCTTGTTACTACTATGATTGGTGGTGTCTAGCTACACTCCTCTTGCTACTACTCAGATTTTTGGTGTATAGCCACACGCATTCCACCACTGCCACGATTTTGGGTGTCTAACTACACTCCTCTCGCTACTACTACGATTTTTGGTATCTAACTGCGCTCGTTAAATTACAAATTAGATTTTTATTGCGCCGCACAATGTTCAATACGCTTCCGTCGTCCCTATAGTGAAAGAAGAGAAGCACAAGGGGCTTAAAAATACTAACTGGTATCAGAGATATTAAGATTAGTGATATAAGATAATGATACCAATTTGCGTAGTTCATTGAGTTATTAGTGGTTTTCTCAAGTAGTTTGACATGAATTTATCAATTTTCCATATGTTACACAGCACATTTTATTGTCTTAATCCTTCTTGGAATGGATGGGCAAGTGTATTAGTGCAATTTAAAAGTTTGAAAAGATATGTGATGACACGGTTGGGCATTTACTCTGTATAAGTACTATTGTAAACAATGTAGCCATTTTGCCCGTACCGAGGAAGGTTGTAGCCAATGGAGGAGGAGTGGCATTGTAAACACGTTGCGTGGCTGTATCTAAGCTAAAATTATTGGGGTGATTAACCACAACGAAAACTTTGATGATCTGGTGTACGTGGCTCAATGCATTCTGAGGACTGATTGGCGCAAACTCTCAAGGAAAGGCAATTAAATGAACGTTGTAAATACCTGCAACTGTTGTCTTTACAGGTTGGTTGAAATTATTACCTATGCGAGAACCCATAGCCCCTCTCTAAACGGTGCTGCACTGACGAGATCATGCAATTACGTGAGGCGGAGACATCGCACCAAAGGGGGTTGAAGTCATTGTCGTCTTGGACCTTAAATCTCAAATCCACACAGGTTGGATTGGACTTCCTGAATGGCTGTGTTTTTTGACCAATCAGCGTCCATTACAACAAGACTAATTGAATAGGCCTAGCGAGAAAACGAATTCTTTTTGTCTGCAAGCAAAAGTTTTCTTGCTTTTACGTGGACTGACTCAAGAGCGGCCAAATGAAATGCAGACCTGGCCTTTCCTATAACACGGAAGCAATCGTCCGTGTACACTTTGGCACAGTCTGGGTTCTCAAGCAAGGGCTGCCATATGGCAGAGCCACATTGCTTAGTGGTGTTTTAGGTCTTTGAAACCCGAGGTGGTTGTTTCCTTTTAAGAGTCAATGTTTGGCGAACATACGATGGTACATGCTGCTTAATTCGGTCAACCAACATCAAAGTCGTGCGTCCAACATAGCAAACAAATCAATGGGTATTATCCACATTAATGTAAAATTTTGTCAAAATTCGATGTTGTCCTCATCGCAATGTTTTTTATCTGACATCGTCCTAGATATTTCTTCACGACAGCAATTCAAATTAAATCAAATTGCGCAATTAAAAAGATAAAAATCTTAACTTCACATTTCATACGTATGTTTTATTTTACTCCCTAATCTGTTCCTCTGTTGACCAAGAGGAACCTTCACAACCTAGTAACAGAATATAAAACAAAGAGCCGTATTTGCAGAGCCCTTGTCTGACACCTTTCTCTTGTTTAAAGAAGCTTCCTCTGCAAGTTTGCTGTTACTGATAACTGTCTGTAGCCTTTATCAGACTATAAACGTTTCTTGTACACAACGTCATATGTGTTTTTCAGAATTTATAATTGATACGACGAAAAAATTGGTATGGCATTGCCTGATTTAGAAAGCTCTTTATTTTGCATTCTTTGAAGATCAATTGAGTGCAGTCACAGGTTTGGCCACAACCATCTAAGTTTCTTTTGTCTCAGCTTATCCTTAACTCGGCAATACAGTAAAAAGAGGAAGTAGCTGAGCCAGTATCTTAGTAATCATCACGGAAACAAGACAAGTGACTTTGGGCAGGCCCAAAACTCATATTACAACGAAAAAACAATAAAAATACGCAGCCCTCTACCTTTTATCGTTCCCCCCAACTAAGAATGGCTCATGGCATGCAACTGAAATAAAACAGTGTCAAGGTAATTAGTATCAAAACCTAAGATGTAACTGTAAAATCAAATGAAACCAAGTTATCACACCAAGTAAAGTAATTAAGTAAATTTACCTTTCGAAGATATTTAACTTGGATGTAACAGCGCAACAAGTCATTGTAGTAAAATTGTGAGGGTTGGTAGATCTCCACTGTTTAGCGTAGGTCCTTCCATAATTTTGACACTCCCCAACACTACTTTTATGTGATTAATAAATAGACGGTGTAATGAGCGGGGAAGAATAAAATATTATAAAAATTGATAAAAAGTGCTAAGAATTGTTCGCAAAATTTAAAAGTTCCTTTATCCGTCTTTAGTTTCCCAATTGAACGGTACTCCCACGTGTCAAATACGTTTTAAATATTCTAACATACTTCGACTCCGTCATTAAAATAGGTAGTAGAGTTTATCATGTCTTGAGTCCGT
>JAAAKM020003917.1:0-12100 GCA_010016025.2 Alatinidae sp. Z8VKAUB7J3 | reverse complement strand
CATAATTCGTAAGAGTCAGAGCAAGAGTCAGAGCAAGAGTCAGAGCAAGAGTCAGAGCAAGAGTCAGAGCAAGAGGCAGAGCAAGAGTCAGAGCAAGAGTAAGAGCAAGAGTCAGAGCAAGAGGCAGAGCAAGAGGCAGAGCAAGAGGCAGAGTAAGAGTCAGCAATAGTTGGAGCAAGAGATAGAGCAAGACTGTGTCGGCATGTTTCTAAACGTACTTTTTTATCTTCTAATTAAAATGTACAGCAATAAAGGTGTGCAATTCATTAAATTACGTAGCATACATAAAGAAGGGAATGCTCGACCAAGAGACGCATATGGTGACCTCTTAAACAAAAACTAACTCACATAAAGTAAAGTACAGGTCGGCTGGTTTATTATTCTTCAATATTTAATTATTCGTAGAAGTAATATTATGATCAGAGAAGAAGTGTCTGTCACTAATTTGCACCTGCCTCTAATTAACTTAGAATCTTTACCGGCAATTGACGAGATAAGACAAACAGTTAACACAAAACTAGCCAAAAGCTAAATATATTGAAAGTAGTGCACAACGAGAAACAACAAGAAGTGAAATGATTTAAGAACATACCTTGGATTTACGAAAGTTATTGGTTTTCTTTGATTGAGTTGCCTAGTACGCTTTCGAAAAAGAAAAATGCGAAAGTTTCAAAATTCTGAAATCAAGCTGAAATGCTAAAGATGACATAAAGAAGTCTTTAAATAAAATTAGGGATCTCTGATGAACGTGACAATTCTATTCTTATAGACGAAACATTTTATCTTCTTTTTAATTAGAAGGAAGCAGATGGACATAATAAGGTGAAATTTTAACACATTAATGCAATTTACCATTGTAAAATATACCCCTGTTGTTGTTTCATTGATGCTTTACTCGTATATTCTGTTGTGTAGAGATAAGAATAGTTTTTAAAAGGGATAGGAAAATTAATGGCTGAAATGTTTACAAGGTCTTTGAAGTGCTTTATTCTTTGTTCTGGTTCCTTTCCTTCTGTTAACATCATTATGCCAGCTTATTCATGTAAAATCTCGTTTTCTTTTAAAAGTTGATATTTTCTTTAAATTGTTCTTTTTCTCTTTGCAATTTTGAACGGTCTCTAATATTTTATATAAATACTGGCTTTGAGAGCGAATAATGTTTTTCCTGCCGTCTAAAGGTAATCTCAATTAATTATATCTGTCCACTGTATTAGACGGGTATGCCCTTCTGCATATCAACTTTCTCCAAAATGATTTAAAAATAAGTAAGTAACTTGAACCAATTGTATAATCTTAGAATAAATTTAACAGCTATGGAATGATCTTACTTTTTTAAAATCTGTTTTATATTTTATCAAGACGATCAATTGCTTTCGCAAAATATTGGTTGTTCGAAAAGATACTTACAAGTTCAAAGAAGAAAGAAAGTGCTGATATCAGCGTTTTTCCCCAATCTTAGCCCTTGATATGTTCATCTCGTGTGTGCTACTTTTTTATAATGTATGAAGCTTACAAATACACTAAATACATTTAAATTTGGTCGATTTACCATCAGCTGTCATTGACGTCACGACTGTGGAAAATGACGCCACAGTGACCACTTAACTTCTTTATGATCACCGTCGATTTCAAAGCTATTTCTATTTCGGGTCAAAGCAATGAATAATATTGGCAACAACTAATTTTACGATATGAATTACACAATTTTTGATTCTGCCATGCCAGACGACTATCTTTTACATGTCAATGTTTGTTATCTGTTGTTATCTGCGCCTTTTTAAATAGTGTATCTTGACATTTTATTGATTTATTCCTACGTTATTGCAGAATATGTCGAACTGTATTATACCGACTTAAATAGAAGCTGTTTTCGCAATCCGCTGTAAAATAGCTATTCCAAAATTTACAGATGGAATGCAATAACGTGCATAAATGCACTCATCTTGAATATCATTAAACTATTATAACGTTTGTAAGCATTGAAAAGGATAAGCTTTATCTAAAAAGTACAAGTCGGGAAATTATTATACTCTTCTTTCTCTGTCCCTTCCTGATTCGCATTGAAAACTATATTTTCCAAGTTTTGGCGTATTTTTCACAAAGGGCAAATTGGTTAGTTAGTCAACAAATCAGTTGCGTCCTGATACGGTCGCTACTTTTTACTATTTCAGGTTGGATTGCAGCAAATCAGTATAATCCAAACAGATTCAAGCGTTGTAACAACTGTCCATTCTATCACAAAGTTAGCACAAACACTGATATTTCGACGATACTAGACATCTACTGTGTTGTTCTAACCGTTACAAATTCTCAAAGTTATAAATTCCCCTCGCCTCCTATCATCTTTCATCTTTTCTTTCTAGTCTCCGTTACCCACTAATCATCGGATATGCGCAGCTAGTGAAAATTACATGAGCCAGGAAAATCAGGCACTACTTCAAAGGAGGTCAATCTAAGACAGGAAAAAGTATTCTTTACGAATAACAAAAAACAGATTTGTAACGTAAAGCGCATGTATGTATATAGGAAACAGTATAGGAGTGCAAGTAATATGACATGTTTTTATATACGGACTCTTGACATTTATGAAATTATTTTAATTTATGATTTTATACTTTTTAAATGCCATATTTTACAAATTTGCTTTTAAGAAACTTCACTCGATAGGCAATGAAAGGAGCTACAATGGTACTTTTAAGATTTACTTGCTCTGAAAGTTTTTTGTCACAGATTATTTTGTTTCCTTTGTTACTTGGATACAAAAACAGGAATGCAAATCTGTGGTCTTTTACTTTTTCCCGCGCCGTTCAATTTACATTTAATTTCCCCGATTCCTTTCCTGTTATGTCCTTATCAACTACAGACAAGATTCTAAATCTCTTCGGAAAAAAGCCACTCTACTAGTTCTCGCTCTTACATGTTTGGAAGCTGAGGATCCTTTTAAAAAATTTTGTTTATCACCAAGTTGGTTAGTTTTCATAAGAACTTTTTCATTGAATCCTTTCTATAAATGGGTTTGAAAGGTAATGGAGCGTTCGAAAAATACAAGACCTACATTCTGCTATGAGAAAATTGGCGAATAAAAATCTTGTGCTGAAATATTTTGGTAACTAATAGCTTTGATACACTTAAAACTCTCCCCCAATTGGACTATGGCAGTAATAACCAAATTTACTTTTCCACTTTTGCATGCACTAAAGAATATTACACAATATTGTGCAGGGATTCATTATCGAGGACCTTAAAGTTGCAAACATACAGTAGGGAGGAGAGTTCCAACCGTCCTCCCGAGCAGAATTTCACCCAAGAAGGTTTTGAGTAAAATAGGTTTAAGCTTTCATTCCTCTATTGTTGCAAATTCTGTTGCGCTCATGTACCCCAGATATCTTTCTTTTGCTTCATTAAACAAGGTTATAAGAATCAATACAATTGCTGATTACTGCTTTCTTACTTTTAGTTTGGAGTCAGGTTATTGCTTTCCATTAGTGTCTTAGCAACCACTGCCTTGTCCTTTCATTTTTTATTCAGAATTCTTTCAAAAATTACTCTCTACTTTTAAATCGTTTATTACTAAATTTTTTATTTACTTTATCTAGTATTGTATCTATGGGGGCCTTGTGAAGATTAATGATATCACAGAAACAAATTATGAATAACCAAAGATTTTTGAAAACATTTATTACTTCGTGAATTGTATGATGGCGAGCCTTCATTTGATATGGACTCTTCTTTTTGTAGTTATTTCATGATCTCATAACTTACAATAGACTTTCCGCAGATGGAGTCCCAATATCGCCAAGGGTAAAATAATTAGGTACTGAGGATAATGAACCAGTGATTGTAGAAGCCGAAAATCGATAGTTTAAAATAGTATCTGTTAAGTTTGATCAACAATGTCATTTTCTTTTAATCATGGAGGAAGCGGCATTGTTGAAATACGGAAGATTAGGCACAAGCAAAGTTATCCTGAACAATAGAGATTACAGAGGAAACCAACATCAACCTTTTTATGCCCTAAGTTTTGAAAATTAACTTTTTAAATCAAACTTCAGTTATTACTACTTCTTTGTTGGGGCTACACTAAAAACATTTGAAGCAAGTGCTAAAATAAGAGGAACTTTTATCTGAAACTATGTCCTGGTGTTTTGAAATAAGGTCGTAAATCAAACGCAGCTTTAGTTTTATTAAATATTATATTATTCTTTGAAATGACAGGTAGGTAATTTTCCTCTTTGAATGCTAGTATTCACTTTCCAACATTTTTAATCTTTATGTACTTCACTTATTTAAAACAGTTCCTTCAAAGTTGCTTACCTTGAGATATGCTATAGGTAAATGAAATAACAAGGAATCTATTAGACATAAATAGTTATTTTACTTTGATTTATCATAAGATGGACGAGATTTACCAAACGCTTTAGTTATTGAAAAGATTACTTTGGAAATATCTTACTTACAACAGTTCAGATGGGTTGATACCTCATCTGCTCCTAGAAAATACCGAATATTGCTTAGTAATGGCTTAAAGTAAGCTTTAGTCATTTTGTTCCCCCTTCCTTTCCATTAAATCATTACCTTACTTCTATATAGGCTTGAAAATATAAAGATTGTCGTTGGCTCATGAAAAGAATCCTTATACAAGTATAGCAGTCAAAACAGTCAAATTGCAGGAAACTTTTAAAACTTTAAACAGTAAGCGTGGCCATTGCGATCTGAGAAAATGACGTCAATATAAGTTAACGGGTAAAGATTTGTTGCTTTCTGAAGTAGACAAGATTTGGTTTTATTTGTCCTTTGCATATCGGCATTGCAATGAGAGCTAAGGGAAGCAAAAGCAGTTTATATATTATCTTCAGCAACATATTGTTCATTACCATAGCATTACAATAAGAAGCAGCAGAGTGAAATATTGCAAATACGAGATTTCATTTTGTAATTACTTATTTTGCGACGAGAAATAGACTAGAAAACATTTACTGACTTTATGTTCTAGAAGTAAATAATAGTATACGCAATGCCCATACAAATAGGAAAGTTAACACAACTGTAAACCAGATTACATTGTGGACGTTTTGTTATTAAACTACGTTTGGATAATTGAAAGCTTCTGCTATTTTCTTTGTCTTTAATCTTACAAAGATTTGTTTCCACTCATTTAAGCGGATCTGTTGTGTTTTGTAACAAACACCGTTAAACGTATTGGCTTCAAAGATAATTTTGTTAGAAGCTGAAATGATCATATAACAGTTTTGTTTGTAAACCTTTTTACTTTGATATTAATTGTCGTGAATTAATGTAAATAAATATATGTTTAATGTTGTGTCTCGGCAACAATTTGTACAAATTTCGTATTTCGTATTAATGCATTTTCATCACTACCAGAAACGTTTTGAAATATTTATATAATTTCCGGAAAAATTGGAGACTTCGATCCATCATGATGGCTGGCCTATTCTTCACGTTTACATCTCCTAGGTGATAATGTAGGCTTTTAACAAAATGATTCAATAGCGCAACAGGTATTCTTTCTGCTCCTCCCAGAAAAAAATCAACCCTGCATTTCCTGAATATATTCATTGCATTTAAATAGATTACAACAAAGCTAAATTTCCGCACCTTAACCTTAATAGGAACTAACTAACTTTTCCATGAAACTGCTGACAAAAGCATTTACACGCAATAGTGTGCTGAAGCTTTTCGTGCTTTTAAAAACCTTATCATAAAAGAGTTTCAGCTTCATCCTCAAAAAATTCTTTCGGCAAAATGATCACCTCATGCAGATGTTAAGCTATCATCTGTACGACGACTAATGGTGAATTTTTCTCAAAGAATATAATATCGTACAATCATTACTTAAAGCTAATAGTAAATGTAATGATTATTTAAGAGTTATATTTGTCAAACAGTTTGTAGGAGAGATAATGTTTATAACGAAGAGGCTGGAAAGAAAAAAAAGATTTGATAGTGAGGAATTTTAACGTCCGAGGCAATACTGTCTCACGTTTCATGTACACTTAAGCAAGGTTTTAACTGCCTTACACGTCTGTCAATAAGAAACGGCTGCTTGAATAGTTTCTTCCCCGTTTTTGGATAAGGACAGTATTAAGTAAACTAATGCCAGTTTAAACCTTTTCAACTTATTCCTTAGCAATAATCACAACTGTAACAAAACTTTCAAGTTTTGTATATTCACACAATATGCCAAGTAAGTCATATCTATCAGACGTAATGTGGAAATCAACCTACAAGTGCTTAAACACTTCAACGAGTGGTTCGTTCGTCTTATCGATTGACAAATATCAAGTACATGAAAGCTAACCACACCGATCACTGAGCTATCCTGTCTAACTGGTGTTAGGGAACTCAATCTCAATTTCTTGCACTTTAAATCTACTTCAAATTTTCAGACTAGTTTTGTGACATTTGAAAAAAATCTGATGCTTTCCATACATGTTATAGAGTAATTATCATTTCGAAATATATTACAATGCAAACAATTTTAGACGTGCTTTATTATAGTTTAAAATATCTGATATCAAATATCACTTTTAATTTTTAAAAAAAACTAAACCTCTTTTTTTATATGATTGATTGGTTTTTATAACACTACCAAAAACAAAATTTACTATTACATGTGAAAATTTAACTGTATAAAGAACTACTTTAGAAATTCTTAGAACACAGCAGCGGTAAAATTAATTACGTTCGAGGGATATAGACTTTCATTCAAATTAAGTTTTCTATTTTTCTTCCAGAAGAAAACCCGTCCTTAAATGTTAGGGGGCATTTTAAGCGAGCTCTTGCAACTATAAAATAGACAAAAACGTTATACAAAAATTGACTTTAAAGAATTATACAGTTTATATACTCACCAGCAACATAAAGTTAAGATAAAGAATTAAAACGGAATTAGGTAAGTTTGTACTTACTTTCTGTCGAATATATAACTTGGAGCGAAGAATCTTAGCTGCACAGTCTGTAAGCGTCAAAATGTATTCGGTTCTGTGATATAACCTAGACATTACGGGCGTTTAATAGAAAATGGACAGTCAGGGGGTAGACGATAATGCATTTTTAATGTAAAGTATTTGTGTTGTATACTGCGCAAGATCACAGCACTTTGACTTAAATGTTGCTTCCTCGTGTATGATTGATCGGTCTTGGCTCTGTCAATATTTTTCACATCTGTCTAAATGTCAGACCATTGCTGAAACATCAAAGAACCAAGAGTACTATCAGCCTTTCCTTCAGTAGATAATTAATAGATAGCTACCTGAGTGCAGGTGTTTGAATGAGCATGTCATAATGTTAGGGTTTTTTTGTGGATGCATGGACAGCTTGATTCATCAATCTATATTATACTACTCAAGATTATCACCAAAAATCAATCCAAAGGGGAATGTTTGCTTATTAGCAACGTGATTTGGCTTAGTTTATTTTACTCTCTTAGTGATGATTATTATGAAAACTGTTTTCATGCGTATATTGTATAGACAAACAAGATTTTGCGATTGATGGTTAGATGTCGAGAGGGAGTATTATATTTTAAGATATATTTATTCACTTTAAAGGGCTTAACAACCTTCTTACGACATTTTAGCATACAGATAATTATCTTATAGGATGTTGATGTACTTTAATATTTCTCTCCGACAGGGTTGACGTAGGTTCATCATGTTTCACTTTTATCCAGAGAATTGTAAACTTCACAAACGCAGCTGCTATTAAATAGACCTACTATAACTTGACATCTTAAAACTATCGACAATGTCTTAAAATTCACTCCAGGGGAATATTATTCTTGACTAATTAAAGAAGTCAATATTTCAACTTTAGATCTCATGACATTTCGACAGTAAAAGAACAACGAGATCAGATGAATGGAAATACAGACACTTTAACTGTAAGGGGCTTGAAAGAAAGTCATTCAAAATTTTAGGAAATTCGTGATTAATAATAAAATCTGTCTTATTGACGGTACTTTTGATTATAGTAACTGAGGGAACTCTCTTCAGGTGGAGCTTTTCTTGACAAAGATCGAGAATAGAAAAGCTGGAAGCAGATCTTGTAAACTTCTAACTTGAAACGAAGAGACATTTATCACCTTTCCTGCCAAACAAATATTGAAATTCAGCGTATTTGAAATAAAACGGAGTACTGTCATGCTATCATGTAAAATACAAGATATGATAAACGCTACAGGAATATAAAGTCTATGTCAAATTTCTACTCTGGCATAGATTTGCAAGCAAAGCTTAACTTTATCATGCTAGGAAACAGTTTAGGATCTACATTTAGTTATAATTTCAACTTTTAATCTCATTAAAAAAAATATACCTGTATAAATACTAAAAGGTATACTTCAACACAGGTGACGCAAAACACTTCTAATCTTAAAAGATACTGGAGAAGTAGGACAATTGTCACCATTGGGAACTCAAACTCGTCGATATTGCTAATCTTGTAATTTTCGAGACATTCTGCCATCCCTTCCCTTTTCTTCATGAACACCATTTACGTATTAAAACACACACCTACGTGTTAGGCGGTTTAATTATTCTTTCAAGTGATTTAAAATTTTCTATTTGCATGATAGGCCGCCAATAGTCAATTAGATCTCTCTTTATTTTTTTGATAGAATACATTAAATGCGAAGGTCTCGTCAGCTTTATTAGGAAATTAAATCTCTCACTCCATAAACTCTCGCTATTTCTTATAGACTATTTCCGATCTTTTCAAAACGGAACAAAGCCAGTTAAATGAATCGAGCTCATGATAACAAGAGTTTGCTCATAACCTCATGAAATGTATGGCATACGTTCTAAGCAAGAAAGAGAGACGTCGTTTTAAGCAAATAGAAAAAATATGGTAATTGGTCGCTGCAGATAACGGAACGGTACTACTAAATTAGCAGATGGGGCAAAAACTGTGATTTTATGACAACGGCGCCAAAAGAAACTCTACATTTGACTAATTTAAAGCGCCCATGCACTTTACCAGTTGTAAAGTCAACAATGTTGTTGAAATATAAAATTTAGTTGTTTGTTTGTGATTGAGAGTTTGTTGTTTTAGAGCATAATAACAATAATAACATGTACATCAAGCCGTGTAGAAACTACATTAAATAGATGTCATGGCAACATTTCTTCAGAGTGTAATTAGCGCTAGATCGACTCTCCAAGACACATCTATGTAAAACTGAAAATTCTACAAAATTTATAGATCGCAAGAATGTACGGGTTAACCGTTTTTAAAAGGGTACAGCTTCTATTTCCAACGTAACCTATAGTTCATGAAAGGCTGGAAAGATAAGTGTAACATTTTTATGTCTACTTGTCACAAAACTTTATCACTTGGAAATCAGTAGCTTGGGTCACGGGTTCGATCCCTGATAGTGACATGTTTTCTATTTATGTCGTGTTCTTTTCAAATCAGTAAATTAGTTACATCGAGGATTGTATACCATGTACCCATACGGAGTGAAAGTTTAACCTCCAATGCTGTTCGATGTACTTCATACAAAACAATCAATTACAAAATTATTAAATACAGACATATTCTTATTCTAATTAATCGCCTTTGAAACACTACCTGTCAGCTAGAATAAGTTTTATAAAAATTGCTTTGTATAAAATGTTTTAAGAAATTCATTACATTTTCCAAATTCTGCTGAGTGTGGATCTAGGAAGATTTCATAGTTGATGACCGTAGGTACTTATTTTATGACTGCTCTCAAATAAGTGCGGGGAAGTTAATCTTATGAATATTAATAGGGAAGCACGAAACTCAAACTAAAATACATATTGCTCACTACATTTACAACCCCTTGACAATAATGACCCCTTTATTTTGAAAAGGCAATGCTATCAGCTAGCAGCTGGTAATAAGAATGTTCTGTCTGTGGAAGTACAATGGATTGTTAAACTGATTCGCCTAGTATTAATTCACCTTACATCATTCGCTCGTAAAAATCTGCAACAAAATTAAAAATTACATCAATTCATATGGCATTAATTAAAGCAATGTTATCTCGTCCGTTATAAGTGTGATGGGAAAAATGATGAAGATGTGAGTTAATATACTTTGGCAATATAAATGGTAGTAGCAATCTAAGCATCTGCTACAATATTATATCCTTACAAAGATCTGGAGTATACGAGTCATTGCTTAATTTAAACTTATTTATGCCAAGGATTTTCAGCCTGTAAAGAACTACACTTAGGCGTCTACTAACAATGTATTTTAGAATGTGTCAATTCTACCAGAATATAGAACAGCTGAGAATATTTATTAAATATTTTGTTTCGGAAAACTTCGGAAATAGATAACAGAGATTACATGACTAAATCGAGCAACATGTGCCGGCCTTTACAAGTAGACGCAGTAAAGTTTCAAAACTTTTACCGAATCGTGCAGACAAAGCCAAGTCGACAGATCCCAAACAGACTCAGCAATAGGACAGCATTTCTTTGAAAACTCATCGTTCGTTTAGGGTATGAACCAAAGCCCGATCTTCTTTTCATCTTGCCACTTTAGAAGACGCATTTAACAAAACAAAGAAGTTCTCTCTCGACAAAAAAAATTGTGAACAATTTTACGCCCTTTTTCAATAACAAGAGTGCCAAAAAGGTGTCGCTCTCATGACTGTTACTTTCTACTACGTGTTTTGGTCTTCTCGTTTGCTATCTTCATTGTTAAAAAGCTGTCTCACTTCACTCCATACGATTGCTGTGATCAGTGTATGGCGAAAACGTTCAGCTAAATGAATCCGTTACTCAACGCAAAATTCAATTTTTGTACCACTAACTAACTTTTCAAATATTTGATCTCTGTGTTTTGCTCGAAGTAAAGCATTTTTATATCAGTTAGTCTTATATAGAAATATCTTTAAATTTCATGAAAATTAAATTCTCAAAATAAAGCGTAGAAATTGCAACTAAGCATGTCATCACAGTAGAGTGTAACACCAGCTTATTCCTTTCACAGGCACCGTGTGGGCGAGAACGAGTAACTATAATCTACAAAAGAGATTCTTCCTGACTGCAGAAATCAAGAGTGAGAATTAACAGATATCAATTTAATAAATTGATGGGCGCGATATAGGCCTAAGAGTTGCTAGGGAGAGGTACAATTAGCTACCAGGAGGGAAATAGTGCTAACAGAGTTTTCGCCCCACCCTCAGAAGAGAGGTTTTACCTATACTAGCACGGACTTGCAACTTAAACTTTCCCTCTCAAATGAGAAAATAATGCTGAAAATAACCAAGAGGAATATTGATCTCTTAATAGTTAAGAGAAATAACTTTAGGTTTGTCCATCCCTTTTGTACCTCGAAAGAGGCAGTTATGGTGAAAAATAATGAAGCTGGTGACTGATTAGATAAGACTAATGGAACCTATTAAATACAATTACCATTTATGTCTGACTGCCATCAAATTGCTAACGGCGTTCTCTTGGTAATTATTCCAAATCTGGATAAAATCTAAATTTTGCAAACTTAAATCAAAGCTCTTAATGACACGCAAGAGCAACAATCGTATAATTAAGTGTAAATGGCACCTAATCAAAGAAAAGCTATTTTATCGTTATACAATTACACTACTATCAAGGGTGGATACAGACCGTTGCCGGTGGGACAAAGCACCTGTCAGAATTGCACTAGCAATTGTGAAGAGCAGTCTGAGATTATTGATTTTACGAAAATAGACAGAAAACCTATCATTCTAATTGCATGAGTTTATCTGCGACCTTGTTCTGGTTCAGCATTTTGGCGCGATTTTCCTTCGGCACTCATCAACTTTAATCAATTTATCAAGAGCCCATGATATTCTCTGGTAACAGGGGATCGATTTCGTCATTAAAATGTCATTGCGTAATAGCAGGAGGTGCTACCTTGATGTCGTCAGCAAAACCTTTATTGGCTCTTCGCCGGTGTTTCTTTGTCTTTTTTAACTAAATTGATATGAGGTTATGCTTGGCCTCAATGCCAGGGTGGGTATACGCTACTAAACGGGAAACGCTCGATACTCCATAACGACCGTGGTTACGTGGTAGTAACGACATTTTTTAATAGAGTTTTCTTAACGCAACTGCAAAAATGT
>JAAAKM020003915.1:0-12102 GCA_010016025.2 Alatinidae sp. Z8VKAUB7J3 | reverse complement strand
GAGTCTTGGATTGGAGTCTTGGATTGAGTCTTGGATTGAGTCTTGGATTGAGTCTTGGATTGGAGTCTTGGATTGAGTCTTGGATTGAGTCTTGGATTGAGTCTTGGATTGAGTCTTGGACTGAGTCTTGGACTGAGTCTTGGATTGAGTCTTGGACTGAGTCTTGGATTGAGTTGTACATGGAGTCGAACCAGTTGTGCATCGGTTAATTTGAGTTGCAAACACATTTTGATCTTCCCCTGAAGTTGGAGCCCATCGTCGTAGCGACGACAACTCATGATATCAAGGACAGTGTGATATTTTTCTAGAAACTTGTTACTGCTGTTTTCTACTACTAATTGTGGCTGTACTATCAACGGAAGCGGAAATACGTTGGCTAAATGCCCCATTAATATATTTGCCCCTTCAATCAATCTGAGGTAGCTTCCGCCGCCCTCGTAAGGTACCATTTGTAAATTTGCCAAAACTTTCTCTTTCTCTCTACAGATCTTTTTTCCAGTGCTACTTCCATGGATCTGGAAGACCTCAGGCGCACCTGTGAAACTGGGGAAAGCATTCTTTGGAAACGTAAGGGAAGATGGAAATGTAAGTAAGTGTCAGCAGTAATAGGATGCCTTTATAACAAAATTAGTGTCTATTCGACTTTTAGCAACAACTGTCACCGTAAGCATGAATACTTGTGGTGGAGACAGGCCTCCCTCAGCTATCAACTGGGGGCAACGGTCTAACATCTGTCTCCCTAGTTCTTTAGACAATCTCTAAGAATTTCGGTGCTTTGCACAAAGTTTGGCACAGGCACAGTCGCCTCCGCCAACAACTTCTTATACTTTTGCATTTTGGGCAATAATATTGCAATACCAGGAGCTCTAGTTAAATTATGGGTAAGCAAATATAATGATACATCTCGTGAAAGATTGACGTAAGTGCCCGTATGCCCTCGCTCACCCCACCCCCACTTTTACCGTTCGAGACAGATTCACGCTGATGACAATGAATAACATATTCACCTATCTAATAGATACTTTTCGAACCTATTATCTTAGATTTCTTCTTGTTACCTAAACGTTTCGTCTTCTTCAGATCTAAGGCCATTAGTTAAAAACGTGGTAAAAAGAGTCAGTGAAAGCGGTCCTTACTCTGAACAGCCTACCGTTACTTTAGATACATCCTATTAGTTGTGAAACATAACTATTCATCATTGTTCTACAGGTTACACGTCGATCTGCAGCTATGAGGAGATACGTAGTCGACACTTTTACGTCAGATCAACGTCGAATGGAATGGTTGGAGAAGGGTGACAGGAGTGATCTGTGACAGGAGTGATCTGTAACAGGAGCGACCTGTGACTGGAGTGATCTGTGACTGGAGTGATCTGTGACAGGAGTGATCTGTGACAGGAGTGATCTGTGACAGGAGTGATCTGTGACAGGAGTGATCTGCGACAGGAGTGATCTGTGACCGGAGGATATCAGCAAAAATGAAGGGTAAAGTAAATATGACAGTGGTGATACCAGCTATGATTTATGGCATGAAGGCAGTCAATGAAAAATAGAAAGGAGGCAGAGCTAGAGGTGGCAGTGTTGAAAATGCTGAGATTTTCTCTAGGACTGACGAGGATGGACAGAATTAGATATGAATATATCAGAGGAACAGCCCGGGTAAGACGGTTGGGTGATAAGGTGAGAGAAGCGAGACTGAGATGGTTTGGCCATGTGCATAGGAGGGATGAGGGATATATTGGAAGGAGGATGCTGGAGATGGGAATACCGGGTAGGAGAAAGAAAGGGGGGCCAAAGAGAAGGTTTATGGATGTGGTAAGGGAGGACATGAGAGTGGTTGGTGTGACGGAGGAGGAAGCAAGCGATAGACTGGTGTGGAGATAAAGGATCCGTCTTACGGTTGAACCGACGTCGCCGGTTCGTTGTAGATTATAGTTGAGGCGATTTTATACTTCGAAAGTTGATGTCGGTAGGACTTATGTCAAGCTAAAAGCGTATTTTTTAAGTCAATCCAATGTCGCTATAACAACCGAACCTTTAGGAGAATGAATTAGGCCAGAAGGACGTCGAGTCGATTTAAGAGTTCCTGTAGTGTGTCCGTGGTGCCAATCAAAGCCTCCAAATGACAACTTTCAAGTCACTGTTAGAACCATTTCTTATGTACGATATTTCTAATACAAAAACTCTTTACAAGAATACCCACTCTTTTACGATCCCTCTCCCAATTTCTCCTCCTAACAATTTTCTCAGTCCAATGCCTACATCCTCATTTACAGTCCGCTGCTAACAAGAAGAGGTCTGGTATAGAACACACTGAAATTAACAGTTCCCAACGTTGCTTACCATTGACATCAAAATTAGGTCGGATACCAGTTGAACAGCTTGATGATCTTTCATCTTGGGTTAGTGGAATGTCGTTTGTTTAGGTAGACAACAAAACAAAGGGCTACATACAAGTATAAAGCCTCGCTTCTTCGATCAGACGCTCGCTGAAATTACTAGACTATGAGACCGTTTTCTTTGATTTGCTGCACAACAAGGATTTTGAGTTCAATTTTTTCAACACTGAAAAACGTGATGCACTGCGATAATCTTGCTGAACGAGAAAGTTAGATCTTGCTGCACGGATGACATCATGCAGCAATTCGGGGAATAACTAAAGTCGCTACATGCGGCAACATCATGCTACGCAGCAGAAATATAAACCAGGCTTTGTAGTGATTGTAGCCTGAGTTACAGACCCAAAGAAACTCTTTTGTTAGGGTCTGCGAAACAGACAGCTTAAAATCGTCCAGGCGTTCAGATGGTTCTTGTGAAATGCGCGCGCAGGTTATATTAAGGAAATGTAACTGAACGAAGGAAAGCTCATTGGACTGCACTAGAGTCTGTCGACCAATACGTTGTCACCTTCCAGGGCGTCACACTTCATACGTGTCATCCTCTAATGCACCACCCGTTTTGTTGTCTGATTCGCAAACCCAAACTAAGACGTTTGTTTGTATCTGCATAAAACGCCATAGTATCTTTGCAACATCTACTGAATCCTATAAAGTTTTTCAGAGTAAAAACTCAGCCACTCGACCCAAAATTTAACGTCAACTCAATCTCTGCGAATATCTTGAACTCAATCTCTACGAATGGGAAAATCGTTTGACCTGTAAAAGAAGATATTGTGCCATTCATATGTAAATCCCTCCACGCTATGAAATCTTATCTTGCTCTTTTTGGCTTTCCAGAGTTTCGTTCAGCACGAAAATCATAAGAAAGGTCGCTATTTTAACTTCTCTTTATCTCCCCATCTGCCGAAAGACGAGAAATGTGGAGTTTTTAATCAATAATCTTAAAATTCAGGCCAGTTAAACGGATGGTGTCGTCACGAGACAACGATTGTACTTCAAACATTACACCTGCACTGACGTAGCAGTTCTATTTGAAAAGTCGTATGGGCTACCCTTGCCTCATAATTCTTGATTAAAGGTTAGTAAAGAAATGAAGTTGTGACATAAAAGGACGTTAGGTTGTAGTGACGTCAACCGAAGCAAATGACTTCCTAAATTTCTATGCCTCAATGGTATGAGACCATGGTGTAATGGCTAGCACATCACGTTGCAACCCTGAAGGACGGGGTTCGGTTCCTCGTGGCCCTGCGTTTTCACCATTCACAGGGAAATGTTTTCGTGAAAGCACATTCTCCTCTCCTTTACACACATACACACACACACATACACACACATACACACACATACACACACATACGCGCACATACACACACATACACACACATACACACATATACACACATATACACGCACATATACGCAAACTTTTCTGAGTTAGTTTGAATTTGCCTTAAGAGTGTCAGGATGTAGGAAAAGGTTGTCTTGACTTACTTTATACCCTTCTTTCCAGCATTTTGCATAAGGGGATAGATGGTAAAGAAGTCCTTGATGGAAGCACGTAGAATAGTAAAGACTTGGGTCTATTATCATGGCCTTTTATATTGTTATTCACTTTGTTTAAAAAGGTTTATAAAATGACAGCCTTCAAGCTAGTAGACATGAAAGAATAACAAGTCATGAATTTCTTTTCCATGGGCCAGGTATAAGGCATAAGGACCTGGGCGTTAAGACTAAGGAAGCATCATTCCATTTGGGCTTTGTATTGCTGTACGAAAATGGGGACCACGGCCACAGGATTGCCGAGAGGGGAGGGCAGCAGTACCATGGCACTAATTTGGTAGCTTGACCTGAAAATTAACGTTCAAAAAGTTGCGAGGAAATAGGTACAATTGTTGTATGAGGTAACCTTGTTCCTATTATGTTTCTGCAAGAATGATATACAAGCATATCCAAACTAACTACATATTGGGGAGTGTAGTGTGAGCTGACAGGAGACCTTTTGCAACTGCCGTATCCCCAAACTTTCAAAAAAGCGTGAGTGCGCCGATATTTTTCGGCTTCACCAGCCAATCGAATTAGCCAGGACTTTTAGCGTAACTGAATTGCGAAACGTCGACCTTACCGACGTACCAACACTCGGAAAGCAAAGTTAGACATGAGTTTCTCTGCTATCTGAGATCCTCTGGTTGCTTTCCATTAGCTTCATAATGGCTCTGTAGTATAAATCTAAAACTTCTTGTATTAAGTAAAAGGGTGCCCTATCCTAAGCTGTAATGTACGACCGCTCAGCTTTACCTGTCGTCCAAAACTAGTTTTCCCTCTCAATCACTATAGACTCAAGTCAAGTCAATATAGTCCAATGTTTAGGATGGGTCAATATGTGATAATGTCTTCCTGTGCTTTGTAATCACGTGGTTCTTTCAAACAATTTAAGTATTGGGTTGAACTTGGCTAGTTGTTCAGTTGGGCTGTAGTTTGAGCTACGAGAATGACAATGGAAGTTAATTGTGATTTTGATTAAGATGTGTTTACGAGAAAATAGGGAAGATACAAGTATTAGAAGTTTTGTGTATTTATTTCTTATTTGATACTTCATGAGAATTTCACAAGGGCAAATGACAATATTGAAAGGACACTGGAGAAAATATGTCACCACCGGGGATCGAACCCATGACCCTGGCTATTTCCTTTTCTCTAATGTCTTTTTAATATTAACTTTTCAAATCCTCTCTTCTCGCTGATACTAAAAATTTCTTTGAGCTTTGGACGGATAGACGGGCCGGATGGTAGTGCTTCCTTGGTCAAGTCACATGGCGCTAAAAAGCTGAAAGTTGATGTCCGACGACTAGAGAAATAGAGTACTTTAGCATCGGAGGCCACCTAGCTCAGTTGGTAGGGCACACGCCACGAAAGCGTGTGTCTTAGGTTCGATCCCTGGTTGTGACATATTATCTATTTCTCTAGTGTCGTTTTAATATTGACTTTTGAAATCTTCTCTTCTTGATGGTACTTTCTAACTTCAATGAAATTTGGATAAACAAACAGGCCGAAGGGCACCAGTGGACGATTGGGAGCTTATGTGGTGACTAGAGAAATACAGCATGTTAACATCGGAGGTCACCTAGCTCAGCTAGAAGAGCACACACCACGAAAGCATGGATCGCGGGTTCGATCCCCGGTGGTGACATATTTTCTATTTCTCTAGTGTATCTTCAATATTGAGTTTTTAAATCCTCTCTTCTCGAAAGGGCAAATGACGGAAGCTGCAGGTATGTGTAATGTCCAGCTGCTGTTGTTACCAAGGGCCCTAAATGTAAAACGAAATACTTAATTCCTTTATTATAAAGATAAGTGCCCAGCACAAGGCGCGTAGGTGAAACATAAAATGACCGAACGTAATCTGATGAGCTTTCGGTGTATTCTACCACCATCCTCGAATCAATTAGTTACAAGATATGAACACGTTCGGTTAAGACCGTAACATAAACAATAGAATAAATCAACAACTAACAAGAGACATACTAGGAGAGGGAGAGGGGAATTGAACTTTTGTTTACTTTAAGTGAATAAGCTTGTTTAGACAAAGAAGGCTTCCTTTGAGAAGAAGCTCGAATTCAGAAGAAGCAGAGGTGAGAAAAGTGAAGTCAGAGGCAGAGAACGGATGCGAACAGTTTTCAGTCTTAATTCCTTTAGTTTAAAACTTGATTGCTTTCATCTCAGCTCCATTTAGGGTCTATTCTTGACTGATTTTAATACTTGACATTTTGTCTGGTCTACTGCAATAATTTGCGGCCTTTCCGCAATTAACTTTCGGTCTACAACGAAATGTATTGTCACCTTCATAACATATTAATAAGCTCTACATGTCAGAAAAGGTTTTATATTAATAAGCATTTACAGGAACGCTGTGCTATTTTGTAAACGATGCTATACTTAAGCTATTCATAGAGAGAAAAGCGACGTTAATAGCTTTGACAAAGAAGGCTGTAGATCTTAGCGACGTTTATCGGGCGTAGTCCTTTGCATGGTAGAAAGTACCAGAGGGCTTCACTCGACCGCCTGACCTCATCTGCTCTTCAGCAGGATGAACCTGAAAATAACGTAATTGACTGTATGAGGAAGCTTTCTGTGGAAAGATAGACTTCCTTAGGGGGTGTACTATGGCATAATGATATATTTTCTAACACGAAAATAAGCAGGACTCCATTTAGCATAGCTATAAGTGTTCAACAGAAATGTAAAATTAAACAACTGGAAAAGGCACAAATGGGCCAAACAAAATGAACAAGACAAACTTAATCGAGAATTCATGACTTTTACGAATCAAGAAACTTTCATTATTTCAAAAGCCTTGCCTCCTTGCCTCGTATTGCCTCCGTCAATGCATTTACTACGGAGCAAACGGGCGTTCGCAGGAAATGTCAAAGAGACATTTGACCCCCCACCCCTTCCTCGAAAAGCATTAAACGATAGTGATGTTAGTAAAAATGCCAATATTTTGCCATTTACCAATGCTTGCATCAGATGCATTTCTGCAGTTAACTGTCTAAAAGGTGCTGACGGGGAGGGTGCGGAAGAAACACATTCCTTTGTTCTCACCCTGTGATATTGCTACTGCTCGGATTACATTGTACGAGGAGGAATAGAGCAGAAAACCACGATTGGAATTTCATCTTCACATTACAGGATTTTCATATCTGCAGCTTAAAACGAATACCAAAACACCCCAGGCAAGCTGGCGTATATTTACTAAGAGTTCAAGCCTCTATATACAATGCCAAAAGTTAATGTTTCTCGATCCCGAGACGTATTCAATATGTTGACCGGAGTAAAATTGAGACAAGAGAAGGCTACTCACAACATAATGCGTATGATTACTAAAACATTAATACTTATTTCAACATAAACATCGTCCGCTATCTGTTACATCTTGTTTGAGGCGAATTACAACACAATCTGATCGGAAATAGACTGGGTCTAGTCAGGTGACTAGCCCAGAGCCACTCCCTAATATTATCTTTTAGGAATTGTAGGAGTAGAATTGAGGCAGAGTTCAGTTTTAATGTATAGAGTTTGGATTTAGAGTATAGAGTTTGGATTTAGAGTATAGACGATCGTTATCTGATCGAGTGTTTTGAGTTATCATTTTCATTTGAGTTAAACGTATTGAGTACAGGAAACTTGGCCTATTTCCTGAGTATAGTTGACCAGTAGTTTTACATTCTTAATCACAATTAGTTACAACAACAGAAGCATATGGCAACGTGCCTCCTGAATGGCTAAACTGGACTAACCTCGGTTCCACTAATGATTCGTAACATGAAGGGTGCCAGGGCAGTCTGACGTAAAGCAACGGAGTGACTGAGACTCATTATTGATATACATTTTCATGCTACATTAGATGATGCCTAATTGATTTTACAAAGTCAATGACATCTTCTATTACTTTCCTTGTGTCAAAACACAGAAACCAAGCATGAAGATAAAAAGTGTTACTTTCATTTCCCTTCCAACTTGCTCGAATTTTAATATTGCACCTGCTAACCAAGTTAGGATTCTTAGTTGACAGTGTATCACGCATTTGACTTGTTTAATGTTTATGGAAAGAAATAATACCCAGTCCCTGCAAACCGGAGGGGTGCTTTAACATGTTGGTAATGCAAGGGGGCTAAAATACTTACAGATGTGGAGAAACCATGCAAAAGACAAAGGGTTCTGTTCCTGGTTTTCTGTACCAAAATTTGATCATACCAACTTTTAGGTTTTTTCAAATCTTGGCTACTGCTTTTGAGCAACTTTGACGCTCATTATGTCTCCACTTTCCATCCTGTACATGGCACCTTTCCATGTGCTATCTAATTTTCAGGTTTGATGAATGTGGAGCACGAGAGTATACATCTGCTGCAGAAATTCCATGTTCTCATCAAAAAATTATTGGACTGCAATCCAAAGTAGTTCTACCCAAAGACTCTACTAGCACTAGCACTCATTTTTTGACGCCCACATCTAAAAGGAGGCAATTGATGCATTCAACACGACTTTGGTGTACTCTACAACAACAGTACATTAGTTTTGGTACCATCTACCAAAGGGGAATAGTGGGGCTTAAGATTTTGTTACTCCCTGGACGTAGCCTTGCTCTTTCGACACCTAAACATTCTGCTTCTCCGACAGTAACCTTTCAATAGGGGCTCCGATGGTGAAGGAACCTGTTCTGCTATAGCCAATTTACTCTTTTCCTTTATGTTCTAATACATGAAACTGTAGCTACTGACACTTAAAAATTGATTAATTTATAAATTAAAATGCGTCTTACTAAAAATGTTAGATCACAAAAATGTCGCCTTTGAATCATTGTCCTAGCAGTTTTGTCCAAAAATTAGTTGCCATCTCCACCTTTAAAGATTTAACCAAGAAAACAATGCGTACCTCTTTGATATAAGAGGTGCATGACAAAAAGTTTTATGCAATTTTATGCTAAAGTCTCAATCATACAAGAGAGAAAACAGTGCAAGAATAATGATACTCCCAAGACACCATAACTCTACCATCAGCCCTATTAAACAGTATGAATTACTTAGAACTTATATATGTGCGAAGCAAGAATGAGAAACTCCGTCGTCATCAAGCCTGTAGCCATAGGGAGGGCAATTGGTGGCCGTCTCCACTCTTACAAAGTTTGCGCCTAAGTTTTGTCAAAATATTGCCAAAGAATTTTCCCGATTAATTCTCGATCGATGCCTAAATGATGTCGGTTATCATAAACCGATCTTTCAGTGTTAGTGTCCTCTTACATTATCATACGTGCCCCACATTAGTATAATTGGTAGTTTGTTTATTACCCCCACCCCACACCCACGATAGCTTATTTCCACCCCCACCCGCAGCCCCTGTTGTAGTCATGGCTGTCTACGGCACACAGATCGTTGAACCAAAAAAATATACACAATCATGATAATCTCCGGTTGAACTGAAATCCAAGGGCAGATGAAGACTTTGCGGACCAACTGGAGCAAGCTATTCTGATCAAAGATTACTATTGACTTAGGTTGAATTTCCCTACTCTGATATAAACTCAGTTTCGTGGCTGTTTACAAGCCTGGTCTTCACACTAGAAATTTGTTGAAGAAACGAAATTCGGCTTGATAATGATTACCTTGGCTGAACTGAAATCCAAGGGTAGACGCAGACCTCGTAGACCAAGTGGCGTAGGCTACTCTTATCAAAGACTATTGACTTAGGTTGAATTTCTCAGCTTTGATATAAACTCGTTTTCGTGATTCTACATCAAGCTCTAGGTCATCATATTTTACTAATATGGTTAAAAGTTCATTAATTTGGTCAAATAATCTTCTCTACGACCACATTAAGTTAATCCTTCCTAAGGGCATATTTTATCAAGAATGGTAACTACGTTTTTTCTCTCTCCGACAATAATGTCAACGATCTAGCTATAATGGGATAAGAAACCTTGGGAAAAGCGGATACGTATTTTGAGATAACAAGCATGTCATATCCCATCCTTTCGCAATGGTTTACTCGCACCATTGCCTCCCATATACTCAAGAATTTTTTTACAGTCTCTATTGCTTTTTATAATAACTGGGATAGTCCTCGTTGGAGATTTTCCATTTCTGGAACGTACATTGACCATTGGAGGATTGTAAAACATCTACTAAATCCACCCAAAGTCTGTTGCAACTTACAAAGAGAATATATGAAAGAAGAGAATGTATAACATATATTTAGAAACATTTTAAAAAAATGACAAATATCTGCACAAGTCAATGCTGTCCGTATGGTTACAAGAGTCCTTAAAATAATTGTATTGCCATTGAGATGCTGCGATTGTTATCAGCTTCCATAAATTTTACTCTATCAGGATTTGCTCTTTTATTCCAAACGATTTGCCGTGGTCAGTGTCTACCGAAAAGCTTCTTCAAGTTGACTCCATCGCTTTGCAAACTTTACATCAACTTTTAAAATCATATTACTTAAGTGGCGTGACTTACCAAGTTCTTTCCTACAAATTAAAACTTTGAGATGTAAATTAGAACTGATTTAGCAAACGAGATTCCTAAAATTGCGAGGCAAAATTTGATTAACTCGTTTTGCTTTAAGATTCTTAAATATGGGATGTGAGTACCAAAGTGATAAGGTCACAAAATACTTTTATCGAGAATATGCCGGTATACAAAATATCACTTTCAAATCCCGTATCAGTTGCGAGAAATGACTGTTTTAATACGAAAGAGTCCTTAAGATAACTCTGTTAATTTTGCTCAGTTCATAAGATTTTGAACTGAGTTTATTTAACAAGGCTTGATAGGAATGATTTAAAATTTGAAAGGGCGTGTCTCAACGATTGCTCAAGGTTTGGTTCTCAAATTTGGACGAGTAATCTATATCAACAAGAAAGATACAACAAGTGCAAAATAACATGAAATTTCCGATATTCATTAAATCGTGACGTCATACTTTAGTACTCTATTGCAGGTGCTAGATTTATTGGTCCTGAGGATGTTGTTTTAAGATTAGTCCCAGGCTCCATATGTATCTACTTCACGACGCAATGGTAGTAGCAAGGTTGTTAAATCCCAGCAAAAAAAACAACTAAAGAACTAAAATTATCACCAACAGCTCGTTTTTGAAGTCGTAAAGAAGGTGTATTGACTGATTTACAAGCTTGGGTATTTATCTGTAAGCACAGAGGAAGAAATTATCCAATAATTAGAAATAGAATAAGAGCGAACGCCCTTGTACTATGCAGTCGACGTCATAGTTTTGCTTTGTTACCTGTCTAGCGTAGGGTTGGTAGCCAAATCAGCATCGGGAGTAGCTGCATCACAACAACGTTACTTATTGAATATACAAGAGAGAGGAAGGCACACCTAATAAAGTTGCGACTTCGGATGCTTCTAGTCAAGTGGTCTCCGAACTTTAAAATCTTCCGAGGGATGGGGGCGTGGGGTAAGGACATTGTTCTGTGGCAGATCGAGACATTGTTTAATTTGAATCTTATAGCACTTAATGATGTCATGTTGTTTATATTTGCTTTCATGCATTGGTATATATGGACCATTTTAGTCTTTTCAATACCATGCATAAACGGGTTTCTTTCTTAGCCCAATTATTATGGAATTAAAACGTCTCGGTTGAGTAGGGGAGGGTGAAATTTTCCCGTTCCAGCTGCCTACATCTACCAGACAGTTCCCAAGTTCTGCTTGTAACCACAAGCATTTGAAAGATTAACTTCACAATCTTGATAAAGCGTATTATAACTTAAAAACTCAATTGGTGTTGATACATTCTCTCCTTGCGAAAGACCAAGACATGCGCACATTCAAATTACAACAATACCGTATTAGGAAAATGAAGAATCGGCGAATCAAATTTACTTACATCAAGATGCAAATTAAGATCATTGTTATACGACACGACAGAGGAGAGATAACGTTTTCATCCTTAATCAAAGAGGGAATAGCACAAAAAGTTGGAGCACCACCGGTCTAGTCCCCAATACGGATGTATTTGTGTAATGGGCAACGCTATGCAAATCCGCTTTAAAATGGTAACGCCTTTTCAATCTGAAACTTGCTCCACGTACCGGAGACCTAAATGGTAGGAGGCTTAAACATACAGCTTAATATTTTATGGTGTGCGCTACAGGAGGGGTTGGAAAGGGGGCCTCCCTTTCAAGAAGA
>JAAAKM020003909.1:0-12105 GCA_010016025.2 Alatinidae sp. Z8VKAUB7J3 | reverse complement strand
CCATTCTGATGAGGGTGCAACGAAACTGGTCAATGGCATTTCACTAATGATTCCGTTATTAAATATTATCTACAAATCATTTTCTTTTAACATGAAGGTGTAGGACTAATTTAGATTAGACAGCCAATCAGGTGACCATTCAAAGTAATCCTTACAAAATAGATTGAACATAGAGCATTTCATTATGGAAGAGGATTGAGAGGGGGCCACTTACTCAAATTTGAGTCCTCTGTAAGGAAGACCCAATTTTGGAGAAACTTAAACACTAAAACAGATAAAAGAATAAACCTATTGACTACAGTTCAGTACTGCCAAAAGTCGGATCCTTCCTTGCACAATGCTCAGATATTTAGGTCCTACCAAATTTGTCCTTAGATTTAATAAATATATAGTTACGTTCACAATTGTCAATTTATGATTATATTAATAAAATATACCTTGACCAAGGAATCAGTAGATGCACAGCACCAAACCTTTCAACTCCTCAAACACCCTTGGAGGAAGTTCATTATGAAAAAGCAAATCAAATTTCCATGTTGCTGACTGGAACTTTTGATGCGCAATTTAGAAGCTAAACATCTTACATACCTTGCCAGTTTCTGCATGCCCCATGCTTATTATTTTTATCCTTGCAGCTTTACCTGGTGTCATGTTTAGGCCTTACCGCGCCAAGAACTTGTTATGGGAGCAAAATTTTCAGGGTAACACGGCATTGATATTTAATTCTGATATCCATGTGGTTAGGCACCTTAAATGAGAAAATGGCGTCATAAATTAAATATATTAAGTTTTCAATATGGAAAAATAATAGCAGAAGCAGAAGCCTTTTCTACACTTCTAAAATTTTGCAATTGTTGACGTACCTGTGTGCAGTCGAGATAAAGCTTAAAGCCGAAAGCAAAGGTTGTGAACAATCGATATGGATGACTGTTAGTTATCTATAGCAAAAAATGCCTACTCAGGACAGTGGCTGACGAACAAAACATCATAGTTAACCATACCTAAATAAATAGCAGCGGAAACGTGGCTGGTTTTATCCATAAATAATCATCAGACTTCGCCTCATTCAGGCGAGCAGTCATCTTTCCACGTTTGTTTATGTTGGCAACCATGTTAATCGACAAATAGATTACTTGATACCCTGTGAGTTAGAAAATCCGCTGACCACATGAACCACTTCCAAAATGTTTTTATTTTATACTTCATTTCTGGAAGTGGAACAGGGCGACTAAGTCAGACATCATACGAAGTTAACTACATTGTCCGTGCGATGAGTTGGAATCCTTTTAACAAACTCATTGCCCCAAAGAAGGGACTAAAGGATGACTTAGAGTTCGAGTCTTTGAGTAGTCAGTTGTCACAGGTCGAAGCGGGCTCGAAAAGGGTACATAAAGACATGAAGAGATACATGGAGTCACATCAGAGTCTTGCCAAGGGGAACCAGAAGATATTTCAGGACTTATCGAGTTCTCTGTCTACGTTTACTCTTGAGGACGAATTCACAGAAAATGTGGAGAGAATGAAAGCATTATCTTTGACTATTGTAGAGCTAGTGAAAGAACTAAATACGAACGTAAACACTACATTTATCGACCCGGTAAAGACTTTTCAGGAAACGATCCCCACTGTCCATTCGGCTATGAAACGAAGGGAGCAGAGTTTGCAAGACTATTCAAAGTATTTAGCCAGAAAAGAGAAATATCAAGAGAAAGATTCAGATGTGAAGTCTGCCGGAAAATTTGATGCCAATGAAAAATACCTTGGAGTTGCAAAGTCAGATTTTGAGAAGAGAAACCGGCAGCTGCTGGAGGATCTACCTCAGTTCTTTAATTGCAGAAGGGACTATTTTCTTCCTTGTTTAGATGGATTGGTTAGAAGCCAATATTTGTACTATCAGAATACGTCCGATCTTTTTGAACAAGTAGGAATGATTTTTGATCAGTATTCTCTGGTAAATGAGGCTTTTGTAGGCGATGGCACCAAAGATTTACAATCGACATTGAATGATATTGTATCATTGTCAGTTGTAGGTGGTAAACAGTCGTAGCTGTTATTCGTTAACTCTCGTGCAGAGGAGGAAGATGATCAAGCATCCTTTATGAATGCTCCATATTGAGACCAAGTCCATGTAGTTGTCGTCAAAATCAAGGTAAAAGCTTCGTCGAAGTACTCGATTGCTTACCCAGTATTTTGATCTCTGGACCCGTGTATGTTTTGGCCATTGTGGTACTTTAGTTAGGGTACTGTACAGGTGCCGCATAATGCAATATCGGTATTCAGTCCAGTTGCCAAATATAGGTATCAAGACCGTAGCATAATTTTATATTAAACAAAGAGAGACGCAGTAAACAAATCGTTAATACATCATTTTCGAGCGCTTGCTTGCGAGACATCAGAATTGAATGCAACCTTTTTAGAAAGTAGATAATGTATGTAATAAGACAAGTACAAATACACTATTGGCCAAATTGTAAGTGATTGAGGGTTAATTGGCACTGTGAAGTCAATGTTTTGTCGGCCTTCATAGGAGTAGAAATATTGTTCATTGTACCCTGTTTGAAGTGGATCATATCCGGTAATGAGGGAAGTCAACTAGCAGATATCTCCGTTTGTTGACATCACCTCATGACGCCGACGTAGAGTATTTTTTTAAGAGTAATGTTAATCGACAATTTAAAGAATAGGAAATCCATGGTTTCCACAATGTAACTCCAGGCGTCAGACTTTCCGAATCGGTGGTCTCAGTTGGAGATGCGGTACTTCCAGAACCACTTTAACTAAGAATTTATTTTTTTTGCGTTCAGACACTTCCTTCTGTTGATAGTAGATTGTAAGCTCAAGAAGTTTTGGCGCTCATAATTGTTAATAAGTGGGTCACGTCTTGGCTTCGTACAAAAAATAACATAAACCATTTAGAAAAGAAAGCGGAGAAGTCGTTCATTTAAATTTATCATCACAGATACTTTTTGTGTTTATGAGGTCGTTTTGCATTTTAAACAAAACGTCACCCCCAATATCACCTTAAAATGCCTTTCATTTTATGAGTTTTGGGAGAAAAGCCAGCGCCAATTTTAATGGTGCCGGTGCAATGATAAGCACAGAATTGCAATAGAAGTTCCATATTCTTGGCCCTCGTAGTAATTGATTGTAGTGTCTCATTTTGTAACCAGGTATACTCCGCGAGAGGCGTTCCTACTTGCCCCACTACTTATCAGGGGGCTAAACTGAGAGATTGGTCCTACCGGGCTACTGAACCTGCCTCATGGCTTGCTTCTCTACCCCGTAGCTTAAATCGAGGGGTGCTGCCCTTGGACACCACAGCTGCCCTTTATTTATTAGTTAGGCTGTTAGGTGGTTTTTCTGTTTATTTAGGGTAGTTTCGATGTCAGACCCACTGCTCATCAGGGGTCATTGATTGAGAGACTGCCATAAATATGATCATCAGATGATGACAAAATTGATTTTGTTTATATTGATGTTTATACCTGGCGTCCTTTTTCTGTTACTCGTTTTCCCTTGAAGGCTTTTCATACTCTGCTTGGCAACGGTTTGACTTTAAAAGTACATGTATTTAAAGTCACCAATCATAATCTGCCAGCAGAGCCCTCATCCGGCACTGCATATGCCAAGTTTTTATTATTTATATGTATTTTCTTCGGACACAGTTGGAATCTTGTGTAGAGCAAGGGGTTGATGACCGAAGGACAAACGTAAAGGACAATGGAATACAGGAATCACTTCATCAGGCAACAGAGCAAAGCTGTGTGTGCATACAGTGCTGTGTTATCGCGCAAGAACTTTGTGGTGAAAAGTCGTTACGTTTATTTGCTGATATCACTTTTTTCAATATCCTATGCTTTACAATCTTAACGTAAAGTGTATAGTGAACCCGTAGACTCACATAATGGCACTAATAATCACACCAATTCAAGAGTCATAGACATTGAAGTGTCGGAGAAGATCAGTACAAGAACAAAACAGGACAATAATCCCACTATGTCATAAATGACATTTTTCTTGCAAGCAACATTTGCTAACGGCATCTAAGCAGTTAAGATCTTCAAGTAGTGTCATACCTCTCAATACCTTGAATAATGCACCTATATCTACATGAAACTGTGGTAGTTGTGAGAGAATCAAAACATTTATAGTAAAACGTGCATAGGCACAAAATAGAACTATGACACGAGTCAAACTACACCAATTATCTGGTTTAGATTTACATCCCTCGGGCTTTTCATTCTTTTGGTCTATTGAGGTTCCTAAAGTCATCGAAGGCAATCAACATATCCGCTGGCAGGCCAACATACTGCGGTAAATCGGATAAGGCGTCTGTGATAAGTTCAAAAGTATGAATTGTAATACCAACTGAAGAGTGCCATTCGGCAGATATCCTCCTTCGTTGTATGGTGATATAACACATCTTCTAGTTCCTACTAACACTTATCCTGCGCAGAATCCACAGCAGAAGCAACATCCCATTGATATCAAGCTTAAGACCATAGTCGTTGGAACTACGACTAGAATAAATGCGCCAGTACATAAACAGCAACGAACAGGGTCTCGGACGATGTGTCCAACCCACTCCTCAAAATTGTGATTCCAGAACATTAGCACGCTCAAAAGGACACAGTTTATTGTAGCTCTCGCTCCCGATTACAACAAGGTCTCTCGTAATCCTTGCAAATTTCCAATATTTCGTTACTTTCAAATTACAGAACAATGTATATTAACTTCTTTTAAACGTTACCAAAACACTGTCTGTCTCGTAAAATTCTGATCACTTTTGTTCGATCATTTGATTATACAGGTACCAGACGTCCAACTGGAAGCACATCAATACATTTATCAATACGATTGTCATTAGGTTCATTAACAATCAACAATTACCCCAACATTTACGAGTCAGGTTCGTTCTGGAACTAATACGCATAGAATTGAACTTCTCACCAGCAGGTTGATATTTTGCAAATCTGAATGGATGCTCACTTACGTGAGAAAACTGCTGTTATAGATTTTTACCACGAATCCCTATCTGAATACGCTGTTCGTTCATCACATCCAAAGTAAACTTGAAAAGTCCCCTTGTGTACTTACCTTTGTTCTATTTAATCCACATAACTCTCCATGTAATAGTAGCAGAGCAGGTGTGTTACCTTGGTTGACACCTTCCAGAATGTTAATCATCAAATAGATACATTGTTCTAATGCAATTCACAGGCAATAGCTATGCTTTGAAACAATGTTTTGCAGCCTTTGTAAGGCATAGCACAGTGTATCACTACTATAAAATGTTAAAACTGGCAATAAAGGATTTATCATGAAAAAATCTGGATAATAATTTTGTCCAGGGCCCACTGTGGCATTTGAATGTTCCAGTCCCAAAGGTATGTTCATCCATATCACTTTTCTTGTTGCGGTTGCCACACGCACACTTCCGTTATATGGTATTTACAATACCACTTTGTCGCCACTCACTTTCAGTAACTACGTTGCATATAAAGGCGGTCAGCAGGAACAAAGCATTTGCAGTAACACTATAATTGTACGTTGACCCATTGTATCTTTTACTACAGAGGCAAAATTATGGTTTTAACTGCGTTACGTTTTGAGATAGGCAGGTTTTGATATATCAAGCTCTGCATGGCGTTAGAGTGAAGTTTCTAAGAAATTTTATTTTTTGCCTTGAAATTAATCAACTTACTAGATATAGACATAATAGAAGTAACAGTAAGAAAGCTTTATTTCTTAAAAATGTTAAGGATGAGAAAATGGAAGGTACAACTTTGGGAAGGGGGCTCCAAATGCCCCTCCCTCGCGCTGAACAGGGTTAAAGGCCGAAGGCATATAAACAATGTTCAAATACTATACCTTTACGTACTTGGCAGTCTGTTTCTGGTAATCGTTCTTTGAATTAAGGATTAATTGTCAAATGGTGCTTGCAGGTAAACTTGTATCTAATTTTAGTTTTTACTACCTCTACAAGGCATAGCGTTAACGTCTCCTGTTTTACGTATCGAGAATTATTTCCAAGACTGGAAAACATTAAACACGTGGCAGTCCATGATGTGGAAACAAAAAGCAAGGCAGCATTTTGTTACGAAAGTACAAAATATATTTGGTGTAAAAATATGTCGACTTTTATTACAATTGTATAAACTCTATTTAATTTAACATCTGGCTATATATAAGGTACAGTTTGAGATGTGTTATACAAAAATAGAAAACTCGCAAATTAGGACTTATTTACATTAAAAAAGTACAAAGTCAAGTATCAAACAATTGAAAGTAGTAATACTGCAAAAAAAAGGCTTACTAAAAATGGCGTTATGTACAAGTTTTACATGCTCATGTACAGCTGTCATAGAAAAATATATACAAATGGTACGGCAGAAGTGAATTTACAAAGTTGCGAAATCCATTAAGAGTGCGTTCTTTACTATTCTATCCATGAAAATATTGATTTACTTTTACTACGAATCTATAAAGTGAGAAGACAATGAAGGATTAGAACTCTGCTAATAGGAGTATAAAGCTTATAATCGGTACATAATTTTTAATTGCATATCTTGCAGCAGTGGGGATTTACTCAATATACAAAGGAAGAACTTGGTTGTGCAACTTCAAAGAGTAATGAAAGAGTAATACTTAGTACCCTTAATAGGACGTGTATGATCGACAAAGCATTCCATCAGAGGCCAATGAGGAAATATGAATAATTTGCTCTCTCTAGCCCACATACCCAGATTGGAGTTAAATCTGGGCATATAGGGCTCTTGATGGATCTTGTTGATGGTTGGGTGTTACGCAGATGACCAAGAAATGACCGCGCTGGTATTGATAGGAAGCTAATCTCAACGTAAGAAGCCAAAGAGCTTACAAAACGACAACTCGAGGAGAGATCTCCGTGCTGGACAGAGCATCAAGGCAGGAAAGTAAAGCCCTCAAACAGATAAAATTGTCTTTATGTTCATTCTGTATTACAGTATGTTGCATTCATGAGCGCTGTCGTCACTTTGGAACAGGCAGTAATGTGTTCTTGTCAGAGCTGATCAATTAATTCGTAAAATCGGATTTGAGATGTTTAAACGATCTCCTCTGCCGGCAAAAAGAGTTATATACAGAGTAAGATTAGCTGGTTACCCGTTTTCCGCCTTCCAGATTTATGGCCTTAATCCCAATTTAGGTACAATACCGTAAATAGGGGTTCATTTTTAACGTTAGGAAAACCAACCCGTCTTTTCCATAATAAATTTGAAGCGATTTTGTCTGCCAGACTTTCTGAGAAAAGAATGCCCTTTTGCTATATATCTATTCGGTAGCTTACCGCATATCCGTTTAATGCAAATTAACATTTTTGCCCGAAAATTAAAAGAAAGGAATTGTAGGTTCAATGACCGTAATTTAGTCACTTTTCCAAAATCAACAACACCAGAACATGAAAATCTGCTTTAAGCCCATGAGCCAAAAACGTGGTGATAAGGTCCGATTTATAATAGCGCAATAATAAAATGGAATGAGAAAACTTACATTTACAGGGTGGTCCTCCACTACTCTCCTTCCAAGGAATTTTAACCTCTTCTTATAATTCTTGATAAGAACTAGGAGCGTGAGAACTAACGTTCCTGTCAAGACAATGCTGATTGAGACCATAGCACTAAATCCCACTGAGAAGAGAACTTGGTGTTTATCGTTGATTACAGGCATTGGAATTCCTGAAATGGAAATATCACGTGACTCAATTAATTCAACAATTATTACCGAAGTAGCATCAAGCGTTTTAAAGGCACATCGGTTGTAATTGATAGAAGTACAGGACGGGAAACACGTTATTAAACCACCAAAGAGTTTGAATAATCGCTTTATTTACCAGACACACACACACTTCTTGCAATGTTATTGTTATAATCCAGGCGCTTTAATCAATTTAGTAACAAAACTATAAATCTATGTGTATGTTGTGAACGATATATCCTGTATACCAACGATAATCTTTCCAACTGAAGATAAATTGGGATTTAGTAGGCGCTAACATTCCAGTTCTCCCCAATTCCTCGTAGGTAAGCGTCACAACATTTCTATGTTTACTTTAACAAATCAAAACTAATACCTCGGTTTCATAATAATACAAGTGGTTTGCTTATCATAATTTTTTATTGTGAAAAAATAACAATTCCTAAAATTTTTGACCGTATCGTATCTAATGTATCTAGTCCCACAAATACAAGAATCAGATAATTTATTCTTGAGAATCGCTACGTGTGTATACCCGAAGTCTCAAAATACCCACTTGAAATCATTCCAATTTTTTATAATCACCCTAAAACAAAGTGGAAAAACCACACTTGTTTATTACTCATACTTTTAGAGAAGTAAGTTACTAGATCACTTACTTTCACAAGATATATTGTCATTTTCCAACTGAAAACCTTTGAAGCATTGACACTTATATGAACCATTTGTATTGTTACATGATTGTGGACAAGAGTGTAAGCCTTCTTTGCATTCATCGATGTCTAAAAAGTTATTAAAACGTAGTGAATAATTAATAACATGGACAAAACATGTCATACAGATATTTAGGGAGGCTGAAGGCTAATTCCTAATAATAAAGGCAACGTATTTCTTCGGTGAGATGCTGATCAGACGAATAGGAAAACTTGATGGAAAAGCGAGGACACTTTTTGTTACCGGCTCATCAGTTTTAGTGGTACAAGCAGCAAACTACAAAGGAAAGCAGTGTTTTGCTTTTAAGGACTAGCCAGAGTCCACTACAACTGTATAGATTAATCGAAAAGGCCCAATGAGAAGACCAAAGCGTTTTGTCTGCAAAGTAGAGGTACTTCTTGCTTTCATGTAAACTGCCTGAAGAACATCCAAATACAGACTTAAGCTTGCCAATGATACAGATACAGAAGAAATCAATCGTATACATTTTGGCACAGAGTGGGTTTTTAAGCAAATGCTGCCCTAGGGTACAGTCAAATTGTTTGCTGGTGCCATTTGTAAGCGCAAAACTATTCGACATCATCCAATATTAATCAACACTTTGGTGTATCCGATGCTTTTCTAGCAAGTTTAAAATTTCTTTCTTTTTAGTAATAGTTGAAGGCAAGGAAATAGAAAAGGAAAACGTCTGGAATATTATTAAATGTTAGATCTTACCGTCGCACGATCTTTTGTCTCTTGCTAGTCTGTAACCTACTTTGCAACCACAGACATAACTCCCTTGCGTATTGAAGCAATAGTGGGAACAGCGATGATAGTTTAAACTGCACTCGTCGGTATCTGCAATATTCAAGGGAAATAGAAAACATGTAGTTTTGAATGTACTGACTTTGGGAAAGTAGCTTATTGTAAATAAGCTGTTTTCTGTTTAAACTTCAAAACATATAAAAGCTGCAAACTTCCATTAGAAACCGTTAGAAATTAAGATTAAGGTTAATATTTTAATGACGTAAAAGGTGCATTACGAAGGATTATAGATTCTCACCACGTAAAATGTGTCATCACAAACAGACACTCCAAACCTATGTTAATGTGAGTGGATAGTCATCCTGTGGTCCTTACATCAAAGACAACACTTATGTAAAATATACGGTATATTATATATATATATTACATATATTACACTAGGGAGGTTTCTGACCCTTAATTTAATTTCCTAAGCCGAAATACTTGCTAATTTTTTTTATTAATAGCATATTACGCAGGTTACACAAATCTTCTGGCCACACAAAATTAGCATTTCCATAAAAACATGAACTTGTTGTATTTGCTTGCTTTTAATTTTCAGAATAAGTTGTAGCATAAACAACATTTAATTCTGCATTATTATGATTGCTCGTAATACTAGGAAAGGCGGTGCTGATTTTGTATTACGAGACCAGGGCCTTCTTTTCATGAATGTACGAATCGTAAACGCACAAGACATAATAAGCATTTGCGTACAGATCAAACGAAATGCCCTTTCAATGCAGGAACATAATTCCAAGTTATTAAAGCAACCTCATCAATTTTACATTCGTCAAATTAATATCGTCATTTCACCGACAACGTAGAAGGACAAATAGAGCATTCATGCCTTACCTTCACATGTGTGGTTGTCTGCCGTCAGGGTGTATCCACGATAGCAGCCACATGTGTATCCTGTTAACGACCTTTTGCAGATTTGTCCACATCTTTGAGGTTGCGTTTGGCATTCGTCAATTTCTGTAAATGTAGAATAGTGTTCATAATGTTAAAGTTTCCCATGGTTCCACGGCAAGGAAAGAAAGATGTAATTCAGCGAGGCTCTAAAAACCTGTGGTTCCTAGCAGATATACAAAATTGAGACTTCTACTCCGGCAAGAAAATTGAGAAAGCAGCGTCGAGAAGAGAGGGTTTGAAATATCGACATTTGGATGGTGGGTATCCAAGGAAGAATAAACCAATAAGTATTTAAGACCCAGTGACTGACATTGCGAAGTCAAATACAAGTGTATACTTAACATTTATCATCTTTTTACGTTTCTACTCAATAGATCATTTGCCAATAAGTTTTGAATGAACATAATTCCACACAAAATATAACAAAGGAAAAAGTATGTAAGTCAATAACAGCTCTTTGATAGATCAGTTATGGATCTATACAAACACGTTTTCAGTGCGTCCGCTGTTACGGAACGATAATCTTATAGGATTTGAAATAGAGAAATAAGTTAAACTTTTATTAATATAAAAACCATATCACTCAAGTCAAACCCGGAGCAAAGCATCTTTGCTAGTAAAGTCACAATTATAAATATTAGTTAAAATTCTTACATCAATGGAATGCTCAAATAGCAGTTCACATAAACTGCGAAATGTAAGAAGGCACATATACGAAGAAACGTAAGAAGGCAGATTTTATGGAGTTCGATTCTTAACAATGCTAAGCTTGATAACGCACAGGCACAGTTGATTACCTTCTACTCTGAGAAGAGCTTCTGCTGCATCAGCACCTGCAACATTAATGGCAATGCATCGATACAATCCTTGGTCTCCCGCTTGTAAGTTCTGAATAAGAAGGCTTCCCTCTGGTAAGACCACAAAACGAGTATCATTTGGTAGGGGTCCATGGTGAAGGTATCCTGCTGCCCAGGCTATTTTAGGTAGTGGATGACCTCTGGCAATGCAATCCAAAATGACACTCCTTCCTGGCTTGGCGTATGTGTTGTTTGGACGCTTTACAATTGTTGCCGGAACTAAAAAACATAAAGTTTTAAGACTCCTATATTCGACAGACAGTACAAGTACTCCAATTCTGATGGAACCTTAAGTAAATCTCTTTGCATTACCGCAACTGATTATTTCATCATGCAAGGAAATGGCCTAGAAATTGTCGGTTGATCGGTCAGAGTGATACCGAATACTTTCTCTTTTATTTTTTATTTCTAGGCTATAGAATACGTCAATTAACATTTTCTTTTTATGTTGGTAGACAGAAGACACCGCCAGCAGTTACATGTACATTTTATAATTACGCCTAGTGGATACATGCTATAAGGAGAAAAACAATTTCTGTGTACAGAATAAGAACATGTCATCCACAATTAAATATGAACGCATCATGAGAAATGAATGCTGGAAATGATTGGACTCGATTTCTTGTTTTATTCATTGCCATCATAAAACAAACCTAAACGTTGACACCTTTGCCAACGACGTGAAATGTTTAAACCGTCTTCATAGAAACGTAAAAGCACAATCCTATACACTCATAACCGTATATATAAAATATTGTTTTAATACATCAATGTAAATCAAAATGCAATGGTTGACTTGAGAGATAAAGTGTAATCACGACCCTGTCATATTTTGCAAGATGTTGACATTAAAGCACCGTAATGTTCAATTACTAGTAAACAGGGCACGCTTGTCTGTTCAGGTAAAGGATTGACTAGGACTCATAAATGGAAACGATCATGATGTAAGGTCTAAATTGGCAATAGTCTAGAGTACTTACTTGAAAATCGTGGCGTTTTTGCCACAGTGTCCTTCTTGGAAACTTTTCCTTTGAAATCTGCAACAAGACCATTATTATAACGACATTAGCTTTTTAGCAATAACCTCTACGATAGTACA